>JAHWFP010179333.1:0-13770 GCA_023313725.1 Lithobius niger | reverse complement strand
TAGAATCACATAAACAGGTCCGTAGCTAGCCATTGACGATTGGAGTTATCTAAAGTGTACATTTTGGACCTTTAGCCTATAATGAATGACGATGAACTGGTGTGTGCAAGCATTGGCATTGGTGATGGGATCACACCTCCCCTGCCTGAATCAGACAATTTTTTTTATCCTAAACGACTAGGCTTAGAGGTATTCCTGCAAAAATCTTCCACATCTTAAAGCAACAACAAATGAACCCAATTAAAAAAAATGGAACGTAGAACGATGGGCAAAATGGCGAAAGCTTTTACTCAGTTTTGTCCAAAACAACTTAAAGTGTTATTTGAAAAAAGCTTTCACATTTTAAATCGACATACTCCTTTTTCCCCCCCCCCCCCCCCGATTCAGGGATCTTAGGGCAATTTTTTCCCTCAATTCGTGACCCTTGGGTCGTGTTTGTACTTTAATCTAGGACAGCAGCTGTCTATTGGTGGTTCTCTTTCTTCACGGATGACGGTACCTAGTGGCATCCCTCAGGGCTCGGTCCTTGGTCCCTTACTCTTCATGATATACTTAAACGATTTAACTTTTAATAATGCCAACACATTCGGATACAAATTGGCAGACGACCTTAAAACTGTAAATGTAACCCCATTTCAACAACCCGATTTAGAAGCTGAAATCCTGAAGGTGGTTAATTGGTCAAATTCCTGGCAGTTACCACTCTCTACTCATAAATGTTTATCTTTTCATGTCGGTACACATAACCTTTGTCATCGTTTTCACTTGGAGAATGTAACCTTGCCTTCGGTTGACGAAGTAGGAGACGTGGGGTGTGACGTGGTTGAAAGGCAATAAGCACGCCAATGGTTTGCATCCGAGTCAACCAGTTCAACCCAAGTGCTACGGGACACTTAGGAAGTATGCACTGTAAGAAGACTGTAATTAAGTACAGTATTGCATTAAAGTTATAGCTAAAAGTTACTTGCCAAAGTTGGGGAACTGAAGAACACACAACTGACATGAAGATTAGCGTTGACCCAGCATGATAATTGTAGCCTACATGAGTTGGAGAGACGAAGTCAAGAGCAACCATAACAGCTAACTAAATATCGCTCAAGATCCTAACTGAGGGGCGCACTCCAGTATTTATCCTGGTTGGTCGCTCCTCAGTCCAGATTAAACCGGTCCACTATTCTACAGAAACTGATGTTAACTTCTATCGAAGTTGTATCATGATCGAAACAGGTTAACTTCTAAAGAAATGAATGCAACTCCTCTCTTTTACCCACCCACGCACGTCAACAGATGCTTCACATCCGGCAATACAAATACTAGAATCCAGGCTTTTAAGGTTTTTGGTCGACCACTACTCGAGTATGCAACCCCCGTGTGGTCTCCAACCTTTTAAAGGATATCTACCAAATTGAGCTGGTACAACATCGCTTTACTAAGAGTCTACCAGGCTTGCGGGACATCGATAATTTTGAACGCCTCCAAAGGACTGGCCTCGAATTACTCGAGTTGTGGAGAATTAAGTTTTATCTCATCCTAACGTACAAGATCCTGCGTCGCCTCATCACTGTTGATGAGCCAAATGACTAGGGGACACCCCTGGAAGTTGTCTGTGCAGGGCTCACGCCTTAACTGTTGCCGAGAATTTTTCTCGGCCCCTGTCGTCCCAATTTGCCCTTGGTGCTGACACGGTTAATATGAACACGTTAACTGGCTTTCGTAGAATGCTAAACAAAGAACCACTGCATTCTTACCTCAAACGACGCCTTGATTTTGATTTGGCTTCAAAAGCTGATTCCCACCTTCTTGTTGGTCCGGTGTTAGAGCTCTACGCCCTTGCGGTACCTACCACGTTTATTGTGGTGAACATTGTTTATTGTTATTATTATTATTATTATTATTTAATTATATAATAAATAAAAAAATTCAACAGAAACGTAAATAATACTGATGACAACTACATCAATGACATTTGCGAAAATTTCGACGATTTAGAGGCTCTTTTTTGTTGCTCCGCCTTTAAAAATATTAAGTGCATTCATACAAATATTCGTAGCTGTAGGCTACACTGGGATTCCTGGTTGGCAGAATTCTATACCGCTAGTATTCAATGGGATGTGATTGCTCTTACTGAATTAAACATTACAGAAAACGAAAGTGCTCTTTACCAAATTAAAAATTATGTTCAATTTGCAAACTGCAGGGAGAAAAAAAGAGGTGGAGGAATACTGTTGTTTTTCAACGAAAATACAGTTAAAAATGTTGTGTGTATAAAGGTAAAAATTGATGAAAATGAAATTATGTCTTGTATATTGGAATTTAACAACAAAACATTTGAAATTATAACTGTTTATAAAAAACCCTCTGCAAGTAGACAACATTTCATTAAGAAGATTAAAGAATATGTTAAAAATATTGATATAAGTAACAATATACTTTTATTAGGAGATTTTAACTTTAACATTTTAGAAGGCCATCAAGATCCAAATGAAAAATATGACATTGAAAGATTTGAAAATACAATGGCAGCTTTAGGCCTTACTACACATATAAATTCCCCCACCAGAGTTGATTTTAGAGAAAACAGAATTACAACATCATGTATCGACCTAATTTACAGCAAACTTCAACATTTTTTGTATAACTCCTTTGTAATAAAAATAAAAATTGCGGATCATTACTTCACGGCAATTTAAATTTGGTGTGAAGAATACTCGCCTAATGAACAGGTACAGAAAAGTACATATTATCAGCAACTCAATCACAAAGGTGTTAATTTACAGCTTAAAAATTATAACTGGAATTATTTACACAAACTTAGTAGACCTAATGATATTTACAATGAAATTGAAACCGTGGTTAAAAATATTTACAATAGTAATACTATCACAAAGTCTCATAGAAATTTAAAAATAAATAAAAATAAAAATGAACAAAGACAGGAATGGATGAACTCTGATCTATTGAAAATAATTAACGAAAAAAATAAACTTTGGAATACAATTTCTAAAACAAAAATTCCTAATGTAAAGGACTTAGAAAAATACAAAGCACTTAAGAAAAATATTACAAAACAAATTCTGGTTGCCAAAGCAGAATACTACAAAATATTCTTTGAAACAAATAAACATGGTGGTAAAAAAATTTGGGATAAAATAAATACAATAAGTGGACTCAGTAAGAAAAAAAATGGTAACTTAGATGAACAAATAAAAAAAAATTTCAAAGAAAATAATACACAAATGCTTTGTAACAATTTTGCCAAATACTTTGACCAAGAAGTACCACTATTGAAATTACAAAAAAACAAAGATAACGCTTCTAAAACAAAAAAATAAAACTTCAAACACAAGAAATACAAGCACATGTATTAATTCTTTTCAAGTTGTAAAACCAACTACACAAAATATTATCACAATTATGTTAAATTTAAACTTTAAAAAATCTTGTGGATATGATGGTTTTTTATTGGAACATTTTGTCAATAATAAGGAAAATTCAGCAGAATTCTTGAAGATACTTATTGATGCAATTATTGATTCTGAAATTTGGCCTGATAGCCTAAAAAAGCAAGTTATAAGACCTATATATAAAAAAAGTGAAAAAAAACTTTTACAGTAATTACAGGCCTGTTGCTTTACTCCCAGTTCTTAATAAAATCATTGAAAAATATTTTGCTAATTGCATTTCTAATTTCTTAAATAAATTTAAACTTCTGAATAAAGCTCAATATGGATTCAGACAGGGATTTGGGACTATAAATGGACGAAATGTCATTAATAATAAAATACTTAAGACACTGGATAACATAGTAGTGCAGTTTCCCCTGCTCTGTTCCTCTCCCAGTGGCTAAAATATCGTCGTAGAAGGGTAGTGGCCTAGGAATTATTCAAAGTATGGTTTCCATAAGTTTCTTGAAAATGCCAGCCTCACTAGCTAGGCCAAGTAGGGCACCTCTTCCACCCAAGGCAGGCATTAATAATTATTAAAATGGACTTAGAGGCATCACCCAGTGCTCCATTTGAAGAAATGCATCTGTAAAATCAATTAGTGAGAATCTATCACAACCTGACAATTCTCTGAACAGTTCTTCCACTTGTGGTGCCATCAAGTATTCTTTAATCAACTCTGGATTACAGTAATGCTCTAATCGCCCACAACTTACACATCACCATTGGGCTTGAAAACAAGTACACTAGGAGTCGCCCAAGCATTAAAGTTAACGGGCTTTAAAATTCCGTTCCGTACTAAGCGGTCAATTTCAGACTCAGCCATGCTCTTTAAGGCGAGGGGCACAGGGCGAGCCTTCATGAACTTTGGTTAGGTTCAGGTTTTAGCTTTATTTCTTCATTGAAGTTTTTGAAAGTTCCAAGGCGTGGTTTGAACAAGTCTGAAAACCTAGCAAAGAAATCTTCATCAGAAACGAAGTTAGTATCAGTAGTGACAGCCTCTCCCTCATCGACTAAAACATTTTAGAACTGATTCAGATTGAGACACAACTTGCAATCCAGCTTTTGTCCAGCAAATCTGGCTGAATCCCTGGAGAGACCATGGCATTTAGGGATTCAGAGTGAGCATTTAAAGTAATGTTTAACTTAATGACTTGTAGAGGTTTAGCCACCTCCCCTAGCCATGATTAAGCACAGTGGCTGTAGAATTTAACTTGATGTTACTAAAGTAATTTTTGTACCGAGCTACAGGAATCAAAGTTGAGTCACAATCTGAATCTACTTATAATGGTACTATTTGACCATTTAATGAACAGTTAACAGTCCATTTGCTACTATTAACTACTGTCGAGGCTGTCAGAATCTTTATTTGGGAAAGCAAGCTGGAATTTAACATTGTTGCTTGGACTTGAATCAGATTTACATAGTTCCTCTGCCTTGTGTGTGCTTTCTTATCGTACTTATAACTTTACTTTTTTATGCGAATCTGATATTTTGGTATTATACCGGTGAAAGTATAGTTTCTATTCTCGCCATTTATTTACTGACTGCAAAATGCCTTCAGTGTCTAATGGCCCCGCACGTCTTGCAATAGCATGTTTTATAACTGCAGTCCGGCCTCACGTGTACATGATGGCCACAACAAAAACATACTATGCCTTTGTTTGATTTAGAACTCCTACTCCCCTATACATGAAAACTCGAAAGCATTAAAGCTCCCCTAAACATTGCCAGCTTGAAATACTGCAACATTTTTCTCAGCACATTCGAAAGCAAGAGCAGTTTTGCAGGTCAAAAATTACTTCAATGGGCTTCATAGAAATTGACTCCTTTAGCATTTCTAGACTTTGATTCAGCACAAAACTGGTACCACAACACATCTTTCAGGAACGTGCCAAAATTGCAATGCCTCAGTCATACTCATTAACTCCCCAGTGTAGAATCTTGAAGTTGTTATCAAGGCTATCTCTTAAAAACGTGCCAATTTCTGCTGGTAGTTTAGAGACAAAAATTTTAGATGAACACATGCTCTTCAACAAAGCATAAGTGTTATTACACAGTGAATTCACATCTATTTATTACTAATTAAGCCCATTTAGCTCTGCAATTACGCGTTTATTGTCGTGACGCATCAGTTTTCAAGATTTCGAAGACATTCATCATCGGACAAGCAATGTGCTGCTCAACAGCGAATAGCTTGCTTCTATGGTCGTGTTCGTAGATTGTCACTTAATTCTGAAGCACCCTGAAGCTGAGTTCAAGCAAGGAAAACTCAACAATGAATAGCGCCTACAAACAAAAACTCTTAAAATGTTACGTGTGCTGCTTTATTCTGTAGAGCCCCATCACCACTCTAGCAACGAAAACTCAGCGTCGAATACCCATCACCAAACGAGGAATAATAATGCTGTCAACAATAACATCTTTGCGCAGACATTGTTGCATGGATCGTTGTGCGATTCCGAAGTGCCACGTGACCGTTCAAGCCACGAATAACACCTTCAGACGACGACCATTAAAATATTTTCGTCAAACTTTCTGAGCAAAAGAACGTCAACACAATTCGTTCCTTGTTGTGCACATGCTGGCCCATTATCATAGGCTCAAAGAGGTTTAAATAGGTAGATTTACCAAAAATGTTGTGAATTCCTCGACAGTAGCACGTTTTGGAGTTTATCCTATACTGAATCCTCTTAGTGATAGAAACATCAAAAGCTTGAAAATGTAACACTGCCGTAGGAAGCCTCAATCCCCCCACTCCGATCAGAGTTCAAGGACCAGGGATCAGTTTTTCGAGTCGGAACTCCTCGAACTTTTTATAGTTGTGGGTCACCATAACTACTAAACTATTAACTTCTAAATTGTAGTGGCTAAAAGTGCTACTGCTTTCACCAACAGAGCTAGAAATGTCCTTAAACGTTTTTACCCTCCTTTAGATAGAAAATGTTAACTTTGTTACCAAACTTAATGCAAAAATGTTCAAATTCCCTAAACGCAAACTTTTTCATTAAAGTTGAAATGCAAAGTTTTAAGTTTTTAAATGAACTTGGCAAATTTTTTACTGAAAATAGTACCCAAGTTTTCACTAATATAGTTTAATTCCTTATTAACTTTATTTTTAGCATTAGTGTTAAGCTTTCTTCAAATGTTTATCATAAACATTACATTGCTTTTGACTTGTAAAATACAAACCGTCATTAAACTTCAGGGAACACATTTAAACATCATAATTGAGCTGTTTAAAGATGTTAAACAGTTTAAAGATGTTAAAGATGTTAAACACTACACGGTAAATTTCCGTAACCCACAAATTTCAGTATTGTACTGATGAACAATGCGAATTCTTAAAAACTTGCCAAACTACTCGCTAGTACGTTTTGGAGGGCATAAACTACAAGTTACACTACATAAAAATGGAGGTAAAAAAAACGGAAGAGTGGATTTCTTAGGCTTAAAATAACATTGTTTTCACCAACAACAAAAATCGCGCGTTTTAGGTCTAAGAAATCACTCTTCACAGCATCGGCTTCAGTATGACGCCCTTCTGTTTCTCTCTAAATGTCCCCTTCCAGGTAACCCATTAAGGCTCCATCATAGAGATATATCTACACACACGCTAGTGTGTCGCCGCCAAGTAACAGTAGATCATCCCATTGTAGACATCCGATTGTAAAAAATTGATTGTTAATGATAAAAAGGCGGATCACTAGCAGACATGTGTCTATTAACTGTAAGCAACTGAAAGTATATTATGGCATGTTGAGGATAAATCCCAATGCGACAGAAATGTTTCAAACTGTGGAAAATGTAAGGGGAAGGGTCAGAGACTAAGAAAAACTAAAATTTAAAGGATGAGTGTCCACCAATCATAGAGAAAAAGATGCGTCAATAACGTTGTTTTTATGTTACTGTCTAGCTAGCTAATAAGATGTTTCCCATGTTAAATCCCATAGACTTTTTGCTCATGGCTAGCGCAAAATTGAGAAGGCCTACGTACCTGAACTTTTGCACACGGATGCATGGTGATCTGAGGATGGTCCTTTTGTTTATTTGGGGGTTGTAGGGGTCAGGACAAATGCGTGGGAGGGTTTTGAAATTCGCCACCGGCGAATTTAAATTTCGTTTCTTTTCAAGTTGCAACCAAAGATTTTAAGCAACAATGGCTTCAACAATAAATTTATTGTAAAAGCCTGGACGAACTAAAAACTGAACTGTAACGAAGGACAAAATAAAGAAACATTAACGTTGCCGTGGGGTGCGTAAGAATAAAGGGATGCACGTTAGATGATGGTTACGCAACAATACGAGCATACACGAGCTAAAGGGTTTTTTGTTAATAACCCCCCCCCCCAAAAAAAAATGCTTCGCGTTCTGCTGTTTAGTAACAGCGACCTTCGGGGGTTTCTGCATGACTAATTGTGAACGAAATCTTGAAAAATTAAGGGGTAGGGGAAGTTGCAGGGATAAACAAAACAACTGAAGGGGATGCGCTGATTGAGTGAGCGAAGCGAACGAAATCAGCGATTGCTAGTCAGTGTGTGCAAAAATGGGATTGAAGCATCTTAAACAGACGGTGTAACCTTCTGGACGTTCACAGTCCTATGAAAGTTGTGATACCACCCCAAACCAAAACTGGTAGAAAAACCCGCCAAGTTTCCAAAAACGGTCGGCCTTTGAAGGTAGTGATATCATTCCACCAGGGAAAGGCTGCCAAGGTTAATCCTATTAGCCAAGTTAATCGCACCGAATAATACTTTGGACGTTAAATGAAAACTTGAAGATTGCTACCGCTAGTAGCAATCTTCTAGTTTTCATTTAACTTTCGAACTATTAGTATGTGCGATTAACTTGGCTAATAGGATTAACCTTGGCGGCCTTTCCCTGGTGGAAAGATATCATTACCTTCAAAGGCCGACCGTTTTTGGAAACTTGGCGGGTTTTTCTACCAGTTTTGGTGTTGGGTGGATACCATAATACTACGTCGTGTCACTGCTCTATACAGGTAGCTGTACTATAGTTGAAACGTTCAGTGTTTGGTCCAAAATAAAAGTCAGACTTAACGATTTGCCCTTCTGGCCAATGACATCACCATGTTTGAAATTGCGACGATTGTGTCTGCGTTCAATCTATAATTGCTAATCCTGACCAGAGCTATCTGGAGTCAAGACATCCCCTTCAGTATGCCACCAGTCGCGCTACTTACACCCCAAAAATGAACTGCTCTAACATGCGGCCTGAACTGTGAAAGGTACGTGTGACACGCGATACGCGGATTTTTAACTTAAAACACTGCATTGACACAAATAATTAAACTTTAACAACAATGGCTTCACGCTACGTACCTCTTTGTTCACTCGACGTCAAAACAAAGCCTCCGGAGGTTTAATTTCACGAATTTCAAGCAGAAGAACAACCAAGGTACGTGTACGCTACGGCGTTTTTAAACGATCTATTGACGTAGCAGTAAATCGTCCGAAGACTTCAACAATAGTCACCATTACCGTAAAATAATGTTCGTTTAGCGCTGCAACACCGGTAAATCTAATAATGAGAAGATAGCATGTTTTTGTGCATCCCGCTATCACTAATCAATGCTACGATTGGGGTTTTTCGTTCTTCGTGCTTTCAGTTCAGCGCAACGCTTGGACGACGCGTCTAGCATGCTACGTGAAACCGAGCGTTAAGCCTTTACGTATAGGTAGCCTTGCTACAGTACCAGCCGGATCTTGGATGAAAAACAGCGTACGGGACTGGGTTGGGCAATATGGCCGCCGAAAACGATAATTCATTATGTTGCCTCGTTCTGTCAACCGAGGGCGACACCGTCCGTACAAAAAAATATAACGTTCCTTCCTTTCAACACTTTCTGGATACACGAACGTGTCGCTTTTTTTCCCCAAGCGCAGAGAAATAGCTTAACTGTGGCTGAGTGATAACTTAAAAACTATATAAAAATACTTTAATACATAATACAAATTTGTCACGCAAATCTACGTAAAATTAAAATTATATTTTGAAAACGCCTCTAGATGCCAACAGATGTTGCGACTCTCTGTCAATATTTCACCGATTCGATTTGCCAATTCCCGAACAGACCTCAACAAATGGGACAGTCGTGGTATATTATTAGTTCCAGGTCTTGGGGGAAGGGGGAAGTTGTCCCAGCTTGCTTGCCCCTCACGAACCGACGATCAAGTTTGCAAAATGTCGGGTCATACCATGGCCATCGTTAAAACCTGGGGTGAAGCCGAAACCGTTGCCATCATGGGATACTGCTGCGACTGATGTTACTACTGCACAGCTTTCTTATTTTTCGATTAACTCAGCCAAGGTTGTAAACGAGCGTCGGAAGTTGTAGCAATTTTTGTATTGGCTCAGTTATCAGCAGAGCACTTTTCCTTTATTTTGAGGAAAATTGGAAATTAGCCAGCAGCGAAAATTATACACAAGAAATAACGCAGTTCAAAAACTCAAGCCTAATAACAGCAAAAAACAAGATGCACTAACACTACATTAGTAATTCGACGTGTCGTATGGTAGAATACAAAAAATCTGTAATTGACGTATGAAGTTGGAACGGCAGACATACAAACAGGACACTATTAAAAAATCTGAATGCATGGTGTACTGAAGAATATCTACTATATTGCACATTATATTAACAAAAATTGTCTCGTAACGTTTGCTACTACGATACGGCAAATGAGCCAGAGTCTTGTGTGCGACAATGCAATCACTGACCAGATAAGTTTTCATCGGACGCTGATATTGGTATTCTTACAAAAAACAAACTGAAAGCTTCGTTGTTGTACAGTTTCCCGTACCCGTTGTTCTTGTTCATCAGACTTTTACATTTTTTAAATCTTCGAACACCATATTTCATACATTCAGCAGGTAATTCACTAATTTGGTGGGGGGGGGGAGAGAGTAGGAGAAATCATATTGCGCTGCGGATACGTCAGGTTGACTACTTTAAATTTATTTACACTTTTTAGGTGTATTAACAAAAGTAAAAATATTCACACGAAAATTGTGACAAAGTCCACATTGAATATAACACTGCAATTTCATGTGGTCAATTTTTGTTAGGCTACTGAATACAAAGTACTTGTTTTACTAGCGTTTTATAATTATCTTTATTATTATTATTTGTAATTTTATATCTGTGGTTAAAACTAATGTCGAACCAATAAAACTTACGTGAGTCTTCTTGTTACGGATTTAAAAAAAATCTGAAAGTCAGAGGCCATTAGGAATATCCTTCCCTTCCCTGCCTCTGGCCAGTCCGCCACCGTGAAAACAGGACATCATTCGCTTTGCTCAGTCGTTCAATAGGAAACAACACCACAAATACGCGTAATAAAATACTGTAAAATATCGCACCCGAAAAGCAGCGAGGATGGCGCAGTAATTAACAGCAAAAGTCTTATACGAGCATCGCATTCATTGTACCGTCCAGATTCAATCATAGAAATTGGGTGTACCATCCAGATCAAAGCAAAGGTAAGTGATGACTCACTTTGTGTTGTTCTGCGCCATACGAGATGAGCCATCTGGACGTACACGATAGCCTCTAACCGACCGCAAAGTTGAAGAGCTGACTTGCCGAAATGCGCAGTTACATGCCGTAATTTTTCGTATGATGGGCGTTTACCGCACACCTTTACGAGGAGGAAGCGCTGACGTCAGCCACTGATCGTGTACTATTTGACGACGGTTTTTCGCTCAGAGACCTTTTTAGAGGTTAGCGAACTAAAACCGGCCTAACTAAATTAACTACAGCATAATACCTTGTGTGATGGCGCACTGCAACTCACCGGATCAGAATTGATCAAATGTGTCTGGTTTTTGAGGAGATATCGCTGACGTAAATCGGCTACCCCCGTTTTTTGGCCGCAACCGCATTAATTCGATGTGTGACACGTCGAATTAAAAACGTTAGTTAATAACGCAACTCATTAAGCTGCCTTTATGCACGTACGTTTCGTCGGAGTGGCATGACCCGGATTCGAACCAGCTACCCAGTCCGCCCCCAGATCACTTGCATAGAGTCTTAATCGCTACGGCCACATCCTCCACTGGCTTTCCAGTGGACCCTGTGGAGGATGTGGCCATAGCGATTAAGGGGATATGCAAGTGATCTGGGGGCGAATTGGGTAGCTGGTTCGAATCCGGGTCATGCCACACCGACGAAACGTAAGTGCATAAAGGTGGCTTAATGAACTAAGTTATTTCTTGTGTATAGTTTTCGCTGTTGGCTAATTTCCTTCCAGCGATTTATGTCTATTTATTTGTACCCCCCTCTAAGTCGTTGTAGATCGGGCCAGTTAGTTTAGTGGACATGTCCTGACAGACGGTCTTGCGTTATTGTGCTCATCGTCATCGATGCGCTTGTTGATGGTGGATATACGTTTGATGAGATTGGGACCCTGTGTTCAAGGACGTCGGCCGCAGCAACGTTGCGTTCGGATAGACAGTGCGCTTGCACTGCAGAGCATTTGCGGGTCGCATCACTGTTTGGCGTGGAGCTTGCCTCATCCCCATCCCCAGCAGCTACGGGGATCTACGTGGGGAGGGGGGAACTTCCCTACGGACCTTCCTGGACTCCAATGCCCTAAGGCATTACAAAGAATTAACTAGACATAAGTCAGTTGTGTTTGGTATACGGAGGGCAGCACCCATGAACGACGCTTAAGCTATTTATGAATAATTCATGCTGTGACGTCACACTAACAAGGAAATGTTAGGCAAGTATAGCTGCACAGCACAATCTACGTACAGGTAAAAGGAAATAAATAGTAGCATACACTTGAAGCTCACGCGAAATTATTGTATTTCAGCTATGCTGTATTTATTTTTAAGTAAAAATACAGAGTTATGTACAGGGTGTAAGAGAATTAATCCTTGTATCATCTCCAATCGAAATGAACCTCTGGTGCGTTTATAGAGTCGCTAGGTTTGGTCGAAATATATTGAATAGAAACGGAGAAATTAATAGTTTTAGTTTTGCTTGAGAGAGGACTTCAATCATATATGTACACGGCTATCGCCGTGTATGATACATTCAACAACGTCAAAGTGAGTGGTATTAATGAGCAGATTGCACTATCTCTTACGAACAAGACCAGTCCAATTACTTATCTACCTGAGGATGTAAAAACTACTGAAATTTGCGAACGTGCTTTACGCCCCAACCAAGCGACCTGCTGCAAGGAAGGTTAATGATGTATATACTTGAAAAATTTCATCAGTATGCGACAGACTCTTAAGCCACAGATTTCACGTTTTGTTTCGTTGCATGTCTCTGTTGTCTCTGCACAAACTAACTTATTGTAGTCCTTTCCTTCAGACACGTTACGTCTGCTCTCCGAAAAATCCTTCACCTTCCACACGGTTCACTCCTCTGCAAAATATCTAGAAAGACTGAGGTATGGATAACTTGAGCTATGCAGTGGGGGGTTACAGAACCTGCCCCACATTTTAAACGAGTCGTTAACTCTTAATACGCTGGTGAATAAGCAGATGAATAGAAATACAAATTAATTTCAGAAGAAAAAGGAAGATGATGAACTAATAATTAGCAGTTATATCATCATCTACCTTTTCCTTTTGCAGGTAATTTTACAATTCCTTTTAAATCGTATTCATTTGGGATTACTTTTCCTGTACTGCAGTCGCAGCCAAAAAAGTCTATACGTATCAGCGTTTCTCGCACGCCATGCTGCGCGATCTCTTTAACCTAATGTGTAGCAGAGAAGCCAACACCGTGACTTAACATTAAATAACATCAAGTGAAGTAAGATATAATTTCCTTAAAGAGTTATAATTTTTTTTTTAATTTGGGGCCATTCAAAAACCACGTGGCCGTTTTTAAGCCATTTTTAACCCCCCCCTCCCCTGTGTGGTCATCTGTGGCCAGATCTTGGACCCCCCAAAAACCACGTGGCTCGTGGCCAATCCCCCCCCCCTTCTTAAAAAAATCATACATTAATGTATTTTTGACAAATGCGATACCACTTCATATACAATTTGTGTTATTGTACTGTACCCAATTTGGTGAATTGATAGTGTTTGACATGAGAAACTCAACAATATGTACGTCCAACACCCCACTTTTGCTTTTAATAAACGTAGCTGTTTGATTCATCGTTTGAAATAGTTTCATCAAATTTGTTGGCAATCTGCATCGGCTGCTAGACTAAACTTCATCCAAGATTCGTAACTGAGACGGAAAGTATAGAAAATGGTAATCTAATTCTTTCATTATTATGTAGGCCATCACTGCATGTCCCAGTCACTGAAATATCCCAGTGTAGCCTCGACGTTA
>JAHWFP010179330.1:35014-48423 GCA_023313725.1 Lithobius niger | reverse complement strand
GTGTTGGACGATTCCTTTGGCAGGTAGGCAGACTGTAGGCTACGCTCAAGTTTCTGGAAGGTGGGTGGGAGTTAGACGACGCGTCGTTTCGCAAAGTTTAGCTTGTAAGCTAGCTCGCTCGCTCTGTTCGGAAAGAATAAACTTCGATATGTGATGAAGCAGGGATAGAAGGACATTGTGCCGACATTCTCGCAAGGTAAGTAATTCTTTTTGTTCGTTTGTAGTTTGAGAACTGTTTCAAATCTCCAGTAATACCCTAATAGGTGAATCGGTAGGAATGAAGGTCATTCCATTTTAGGTTGTGGGGGGGGGGGGGGGGAGAAAAGTTTGACGGGGGGAAGAAACTTGGAATTGGCCAGCCAGACATGTGAGCGTTAGCAGGAGTAAAGGATTTCATTTGGGATATCCCGACAAGTTAAGTAATTCCTTTTGTACGTTTTCATAGCGTTACGGTTTTAACGCTGTATAATTTTGGTTGTGGTGTGTGCGTTCCCATCGCGTGATCCGGAAGTGTCAAAAGTGTTGAGTTATCGACAAAAGTGTGGATTATCGGTAAAAGTGTGGGGTAACTTGATAACCCACACTTTTTGCGATGACGCACACTTCCGCTCACGGTTAACGGGATTTAACCTATGGAAATGTAGCGTGGCGTTGAGTTAGCGTGACGTCACAGCCGTGGTTTAAATGGTCTTAAACATTAAATCACTCACCAACCCAGGTGTAGCTGCAGCCGTTCAGAATCGTAAAGGTACTCGAAAAACTTCCAAAACCGAATTGGGGGGGGTTTGAGGCTTAATGGCTCGAAGCTCTGCTTTGTATGAACGCTCATTTACGTTGGATTAGTGCGACTACTTCATTTCTTGTTCTTAATGTACTTCTGATAATTTATGTTTTGTTTTTTTATTATTGTTTCAGAATGACGCTGAAACTTGGAACACGACAGATCCGGACTTTTCGGATTGCTTCCAGAAAACCGTACTGGTCTGGGTACCTTGTGGCTTTCTCTGGTTTCTGGCACCCGTCCAATTATATTCCATTGTTTATTCCAAGAACGAAAGGATTCCATGGAGTTGTCTAAGTTATTTAAGACTGGTTAGTGATATTTAACTTTTTATAGTCATTTTTTAGACCTTTTAGCATCATCAGACGACTTTTTAAAGGGATACACCTATCCCAGCGCCATTTTTCTCGATCCTCCACATCAAGTACGGCCTCAAAGGTCTATTTACTTACCGTTAGTCTTTCCCTTGCTAAAAATCCGTTTTAAAATGTGGCGTCTAGGAGATTTTCTGGTGAATATTACTAACTTTATTTACGTTCGTCCCGAACATAAATGATGCATCGCGCGCCTACAATGACTTTGGAAGTTTCATCTGTGTGTGCGCAGTATTAATTTTAATCGTTTTCTAGTAATTGCTATGAGATCAAAAATCTAGAAGGCTAATGCAGTAAAAATGAAAAATATTTTTTCCAATAGATCGCCGAAGCAAAATTATAAGACACTAGTCTAGAAAATTATAAATTGTGATTTTAAAATACAAAAATCATTCCGGTTTTTGACGACACAATCAATGGGTTCACGCTGGCTGGACAATTAGGCGCAATGCCAACTGAGACAGTAGCTACGTTTTTCGCTACGAGGAACGAATCTACCGTCTCAGTTGACCTTAGCTGTGGTAAATAAGCGGATGTGATCGTCGCGTGGGTGTTGTGAGGCAGGCGGAAGGTTATAAGGCAGGCTGGATGTTGCTTTAACTGGTGGTTTTTTTTTTACTAAGTCGGTCGTGGGATAGGATCTAGCTTTCTCTTGGTTGGCAATCGATCACGCTAACCACTGGGCTGTGCTTGATCGCCTTCTTTTTGATCCAAGGGGACCTGTCACAATCTTAGCAGTGCGTGTTGGGACGGAGTAATATACCTACACGAACAAAAAAGTAAAACACGTAAACGCATAAACAAATTTGTTTACAATGCCTAACACATGAGAAAGTCGAGGGAAATGTGCCAGTAAAAATTGCGAAAAGAGCGTGAAGTCAAACGAAAAGATGGGGACCTAATCCTTGTAACTGCAGGAGGGGGAGGGGATGGTGTGGTGAAAGTGAGGACCGGGCTATTAAAAGGTGCGTCCAGGCTATTTTTTTTTACAAGGTGGGCATAAACCTGATATCAGTAATGCTATTATGAACTTGACCACCCAAAACCAAAATTGGTGTAAAAAGCCGCCAAGTTTCCAAGCCGCCAAAGGCAAAAAGGCCGCCAAGGTTAATCCTATTAGCCAAGTTAATCGTACCAACTAATACTTTGAAAGTCAAATGAAAACTACAACATCAGTAATGCTATTGTAAACTTGATAACAGTAATGATCTTAAATAAAAAAAAAATACTGTAGCTATAGTATCAGCAGCCCATGTTGAGTTCGCCCCAGAATGAACACAAATAATCGATTGTACGTGTTTAGTCACCGAGTGCCTTGTTGATATCCAAGATGGATACAAAAATAATGGCGGCCGTCGGTTAAAGCCACCCCCTCCAGGAAGACGTAGCCGATCACAAAATAAGTGCAGGCCTCAAGATACGCCGCGCACACTACAGTGCCGCCGTCACCTACCCGGAGAATTCCGGTTCGAATCCGAGGACGACTGAACTTGAAAGAGAAACGGCAGTAATCCAATCCCGGAAAGAACGTACGTACGTTCCGGCATTTTTTTCAAAGCAAGGGCTGTTCTCGGATTGGAACTGGCATTCTCTCGGTTTGGAGATAACGTTGCCACAAAAAAAAAATTGAATTCCGTTTCGAATACAGGGACTAACCCGGACTTTGAAAACAATGCCTGAAATTCAGTTTTCTCGTATTCATCCTACAGAAAAATACGTTTTGGCATAGTGGTTAAGTGTTTTGAAGTCTCAATTCAAAGAGCCAGGTTCAGTCCCAGAACTCATTATGGCACGCGAATGTTTTCTTAATTATTACCACTCACCTGTCATCTTTGGCAATTCCCAAAATTCGCCCCATTGTGTTTCTTTTTTTACTGTTGAACAAAAAAATAAAATTTAATTTAATTTAATTTTTTTTTAAATTATTAGCGACTAAGCTTGTTCATTCGTCTACTGGGTTTGTATACTTATTCGTTTTACCCTCGTAACTTCACATCAGTTTCTAAATCACTAATATCTTACAGAAAGTTCTTGAGAAAGGTCTTATTGGAAGATCTTATTGAAATAATTAATTTGAAGTATTTGAATGAAAAAGTTCATTAAATATTAACTAAGAGGTGTAATTTTGCCTAGAGTTGCTAATATGAAAAATACTGATCTTACAAAAACCCTGTAAGAATAACGGAACCCATCAAATGTTCGACATAGAAACTAGTGCTGTCGGAGTATAAACGGCTGCCACCAAGTTTATGCTACAAACCAGCATCACTCGAGGATAACGTTCGTGGCAAAGTTGTTAGACAAGATTAAGTGATCATTGTAGGGAGAAGTAGCTTTATAGCAGGCACGTGGGACGTACGATGAAGAAACTCTTAATGCCCAAACTAGAAAATCCCCAGAAAGCCATCAGTTATTCGTAAATTGTAAGGACCACGAGACTAGTTTCGTATCGTCGAGACGTTACCGAGACCAGGGACGGTCTCGTGCGTTCGAGAAGAGACCGAGAACTCCCCGGGAAAACCGTGAAAACCGAAAGAGTGTGGGAAGAGGGAGATTAGAAGTTTAACTTCAACTTCTTGGTAAAGTTGAAGTTCACACCCCCGCCATTTTTTTCTTAAAATCCGAACTCATCTGCTAACTTTTTTGTAGATTGTAAATGGTAATTTCAAATTTCCTGCATATCTTGTTTGGTGAAGAAATATAATCGTTAAACGTGTGATTCTTTTTCCAGAGCGTCCTAATTATTATGTTAATAGATGTCATATGCGACTTTTTTTTCGCGATACATCGAGTTGTGCAAGATGATTATGTATCCCCACACCAAGCAGAAGTTTATACACCTTTCTTCTTAGGAATTACACTGGTAAGTAATACGTCAATTAATTTGCGGTTGATGAAGTAAATAATTAAAAATTCGTTCCTTACAGCGAAGACAAACTACAAGTGCATCAACAAATGAAACGTTATTTAATTTTCGACAAATTATTTTTTGGCTTGGTCACAATAAAACTATGAAAAAAATACGATTGAAAACCCATGATAGCGTGAATTCACTGCAAACGATCAACCATCTTGGATTACCAAAGTCTAAGATGGCGGATCGTTTGCAGCGAACTCTATGGGTTTTCAATTGCATTTTTTTCATAGTTGTATTGTGACCAAGATGAAAAATAATTTATCGAAAATTAAATAGCGTTTCATTTGTTGATGGACTCATTTGCGGATTTTTACTTATTTACACTGGTAAGTTTGTATTTTACAATAAAGTCCACTTTACGCTCAGTAGCACTTCCTATGCAAACCTTATTTAAATTTGATTCTCGTTCTAGGATAAATAAGATAATTAGCACTTATATTGCAATAAAAGGCCTTTATTAATTTTCTTAAATACAAAAATACAATTAAATCCGTTGCATTCAGGATTTTATACAATAAAAGGAAAGATTTTCAGATTAACCAATTTGTGTACCATTTCTTACCACTAGATACAGTTGTTAGCAAATTTGTTGAAAAAAAAACTGTGTTTTAAGTAACTCGTGCGTTTTTCAAAGGGAATATGCCGTCATAGTTTTCTAATGGCAATTAACCAATGGGAAGCCAGTAACCGGCAGCCACCAGCCAATCACATATGCCTAACATGGATAAAACGAACTCCAGGCATTTTATCAGCTTAAACTGTCAGCTTCGTCCGTACATGTTGTTTTTACATTCGAATGGTTTGTGTTTCTGGCCTTCGCCACGTAACGCAAGCCCGACAGAACTTCATTTAACAAATTTCTGACAATCAGGAATTATCAGAACCATTGCGCGTCACATGAAACACGAGATGGCTTTCCAACAAAGCTGACATATTCTCTGGTTACCATGATGACTAAAACGATCCTATGGAAGGCCCTGTTGGACAAAATAACGTTTTACGTCACGTTATAATTCGATTTACAACGGGTCACAATTCGATTTACGACGTGTTGCAAATGTGACCAATAGGGTGCCTTTTTCTTCAACGCGTTACAATTTATTTTTAACGCGTTACACTGTATTTATAACGCAGCGAATTCGTGGGGAATTGCCATTGGCTGCGTACGTACGATCTAACATTGGTTGTTCAACGTCACGTTGTAAATCGATTTCGACCGCGTTATAAATAAATTGCAACGCTTTAAAAATAAATTGCAACGCGTTGAAGAAAAAGGCACCCCCCATTGGCCACATTTGCAACGCGTCGAAAATAGAATTGTAACGCGTTGTAAATCGAATTATAACGTGTCGCAAAACGTATTTGTCCAACAGGGCGTACCATACGATCAGCCGGAACGATCAGTTAGCGAGCCAAGGTCAAACGGTCTACCATCGAATTTCCTCTTGAGCCTAAAAAAAAAAAGAATAGTTCTTTTAATCGCCGCTAATATTCCAACAATAAACTGTGGCGGCAGAAGCCACCAGGGCATGTAAAAAAATTAAATACTTTACCAAGTTATTAATAATTGTTGTAAAATTAATCAATTTTACGGATCATATTCTATTTTAAATCTGAGGAACAACGTTTTCATTAAAAATAATTCACGTACTTTTTTTGAGTGATGCGCCGTAACTGGCATTAATGATCGACCTACAACAATCGCATGCTTTCGCGATTAGTGACTTTCGGTTTCGGTAAGTTTTTGATGTATCGTAGGGGGGAACAAAACTGCTTTATCCTTCGAGGCGGAGGTAGAAAATATCATTCATACGAACACTAAATTAACCAATGAGCTCATTTGGCGACAATTTTTGTCATTTGTGCAAAGAGGAATTATGAATTTAAGCAAGAAATCTCTGAAGGACAATTAGGCAGCAAGTTTGAAGTTTTATTTTAAAGTCGAGTTTTAAAGGATACGGTATATTCTCGTTTCAAATACAACTCTAGCCTGGTAAGTATCGATCAATTTTTTCTTAACCACACGTATTTCTGAAGCTGGTAATAACACCTTGCAGAAGCGCTCGGTATTTTTTTCAGCGGCAGAATGCAACTTGGGGTTAAGAAATTTATCGATGAAAAACTGCATTCTTGTGGTAAAACGAGCACACACTATTTTATCAGCTTAAACTGCCGGCTTTGTCCCTCCTCGTTGTTTTTACGATCGAAACGTCTGGTTTCCTGGTGTCCGCAGTTATGATAGTATTGCACTTATTATTTTTTTTATTGTATAAAATGTTGTATGCAACGGATATTAATTGTCCTTTTTGTATTTAAAAAAGAGGCTATTATTGTCATACATAAACAAACGTAAATCACTTTATTGGCCCTTTAACTCGGCGGCGACATACTAGCGTATGTCTAGACATGACAATGAATTGGTGGCTTGTGTTAATTCATGAATTTGGATTGAATCTGACTGGAATTGTATCTCAATGCATATTTGCTAGAAATGGAATTGACCCGACTTGCCCGTTGGGTAGTTGACTCGAATCCCCACTCAAGCATAATTAGGGCGGACCACAAAAAGCGCGATAGTCACTTAAGAGCTCGCGCCGCTAGGGCGGTTGAATCGATGGTACCTTTCACACAGCGCGATTTGCCTCAGAGTGACCTACCGACAAGGGCAGAAACGCGCCACTGTGTGTGAAAGCACCAATTATATCCTATACTTTTTTACCTGATCTGCCACTGATTGCGATTTTACGCCACGAATGCGCCATAAACGGCAAAAATTGCGTCTGCACTATCGCGGGTGCAGACGAACCACAAAACGTGCCACAAACGCAGACGCAATCTTTGGCGTTTGTGGCGCGTTTGTGCCATAAAAATCGCAAACTATGGCAGTTTAGGTAAAAACCAAGGGAATGTACTAGTGCTTTCACACACAGTGGTGCGCTTCTCCGTCTGTTGGCAGAACGCCCCAAAATCGCCTGCAAGAGCCCCATACTCAGCACTTTCGGCGTCACGTTGCGACTTCAGTGCCACACAACCTGTTGAGTGATCAGTTGGCTCGTTAAGCTAAGTATCTCAGCTGGCTTTGTTCGCGACGTCTGCTCTCGAATGCGGTCGGAATCGTTAGGAAGCGAGGTGAAAAGGCCAATTTGGCGTTTATTGTCTGAAAGGTGCCGTCGATTCAGACGCGGTAGTGGTAACCAGCAGACCGATCACCGTGTGTTGCACTGAAGTCGTAATGTACGCCGAAGTGTCGAGGAGCAGATGCTTACAGTTGATTTGGGGGCGGTCAACCGAAGCGCGCCACTACGTGTGAAAGTCCCAGTGCATTCCCATGGTTTCTTCCTGACCTGCCACCGATTGCGATTTTTATGGCACAAACGCGCCACAAACGCGAAAGATTGCGTCATCGATTGTCATGCGTTTTGTGGTTCGTCTGCACCTGCCTTTACACTCATCTCTGGTTTAAAGCTACGTTACAAAAATAAGCCACGCAGGAAACCCATGCTTTAAGCAAAGCACGTTTGATAATTGAAAGAAGGGCTATGAAGACAGGTATACAGATACGTCCTACAAGAAACAACGGCTTCACCTTTATTTCTTATTGTTTTTATTAAGGAATTGTCACACGTTTGGCCCCACCACAACAGGAAAAAACGACATTTAAAATTGGTTTTGAATTTAAACTTATGGCATATCGTACCCTATATCAAAAACGTATACCCAACGTAGGAATCTTTGTTACGTAAAGTGTTACACATACGAATGATGTAAATGTTTGTTTTTTTACATTTACGGGTATTCTTAAGGTCCAAGAATTGAAAATTTCACTTACACAAATACGATTTTGCTTTTTAAAATGTGCACTACATGAATTCTACAATAAAGGTCTCTATGCCATGCCATGCTGTCTGGTTTGGTCTCCGTACCTCTTGCAGGACATCGATTATCCTGAAGCCTTCCAACGTCATCACACTATGTATATGTAACATGCACTGTTCAAAAGTTGAGTACAATAACGATACAAAGGACGGGATGCATTGTACAACTTAACAATAGAGATAAGGGCACATAACATTTTAATGTATAAACTATGCCACCACGTTTATGGTTAAAATAACTGGAAACAAATTACCAACGCTTCTTTACCTCAATGTTACAGATATTTTTAACAGTGTTACAGTGTCAAGCGAAGGCAGATCGACCAATTCGAAACATCAAAGAATCGTAGTAGTTAGGGTGAGATTGGTCATCGCGTGGATCTAAAGCAGCTTAAGAACGTCTATGCTAAGTGCCCTAAAACGCTCAAAATAGAACAGGAGGTACCACCAGATAACGACCTACTGACGCGACGTAGGAAGAATTAATGTCAATGTGTCAACGTCAACGTGTCAATGTCCTGCAAAAAGAAAGGAGACCCAACTGTGCTAGCATACTCCAACCAGGAAAAAACACAATCTTATTATAGAATTTATCTAGTATAGAAGGGTTTTTTTGTGTGGTGAGTACGGTTACTCGTGCAATTTACTTGCACAACTGATGGTTTTGACAACAATGGCGTCGTTAAAGTCGTCTACAATTTACCAAACTTTGTCCCTTTCCTAACCATATAATGTTTTTACCCTACTCGTAATAATCCTATAATTTTTTTTATAGATTTTGGCCGGTGTTCTAATGATTGCTGCCAAATATCGAGGAAAATACACATCTGGAGTTTTGTTCTTTTTTTGGCTGCTACTTTTAATATGTTGGATTATACCATTCCGCTCAGCTGTAAGAAACACGCATGTAAGTTGATAAAACAGAGTGAAAAAGCTAAACAAAGTTTACGATCAAATGTAATTTAATTAAAGAAAGAATTTAATGGAAGAAGCATTACAAGGTTGTCAAATGAAAGCATTTCTTGGGGGTGGGGGGAGGGGGAATCGGGGGCAGGGAACCCAAAGTTAAGCCTAAGGTAATTTTGGCATATTAAAACTCTATAATTTGTGATCATGTTTGATAATTCTAACGATATTTGGTACGCATGTTCTTTGAATTTTGGCATAACTAAGTTACGTTCATGATTTTAAATAACTTGGGAAAAATCCAAGATGGCGGCCTAAAATGGGGTCCGAAAAAGAGTTTTCAGTTTGTAACTTCCAAATCGTGCACCAATCTGAATATAATATTTTGCTCTTTACTGTGTTTGCTGCGTATGGTGGCCAACTAACCTTGGCGGCCTTTCCTTGATATAATGATATCACTGCTTTATAAGACCGACCATTTTGGGAAAATTGGTGGCTCTTTGTACTCCAGTTGTGGTTCCGATTAGAAAGATTTTACGTAAAAAATCAGGGTTTGTCGGCAGATTCCAATGGCATTGATAGCTTGTATTTAAAATTTAATACTGCTAGATAAAAAAAAAATTCATGAAATTTGCTTACCGGTCACAATTCCTTAATTTTTTTTTATAACTCCGATGCGTGTAACACAAGTCAGAGCCATGTTCCAACAGATACGTAAATATTTATGGTTTTAAGGCAATTTACAGAAATATTTTAACAGGTTTGTGTAAATTATGCAGCAAACTAGTTTACAGAAAGATGCATATATTTCAAACCAAAATTACAATGGTCGGTCTTAGTAAGTAGTGATATCATTAAACCAAGGAAAGGCCGTCATACGAACCCTATTAACCAGCCAAATTGGCACATTAGTCTTTTCAATTTCTTTGACTTTCTTTACATTTCTGATTTATGACATAAGGTCAGGAGTGATAAAAAATTATTTTCAAATATGATGAATTGCATAAACATCAATGTTGAGCCATAGGATTGTGCAGCATTGAGTCCAGCATGTTTCATCAGTAGTATCAAGAAAGTAGTGTCACAGTATAACGACGGTATTGATTTTGTGGGCCAAATAACATTTTGTAACAGAGTCGTCGTGACTAGAATAGTGTCATGTTGATTACTGTTAGGCAGTGGCGTAACTAGGGTTTTGTACTGAGGGGGCAACACTAGGCATTTGGCCGAATGTAGTGGAGGGAGAACCGAATAAGAGTCCCGGAAGCTGATGCATTTTTGCTGTTTCCGGCATTTTCTGGCCTTGTAAAGTGCCGTTGGAAACATTTTTATAAAACCAGCTTTCCTGGCTGCATTATACGCATAAAAACCATTTTGTAATGTAAATCTTTCAGTTTTTCATACCAGATACTTATTTTTTAAACACTTATACTTTGTTGGGAATTTTAAGCAAAATATGGAGTTAGTAATTCTTACTGTTTATCTTTTTACTGATTTTCGTATTTCTCCATTTGTTACGTGGTTACTTTAGCCAGGGAAAAAGTGACTTGGCCAATTAGCCGAATAAGCTTTCAAAATCTCACAGAGGGGGCGAATCACCCCGTTGCGGGGGGGGCGCCCCCACCACTTGTTACGCCACTGCTGTTAGGAGTCAAACAGTTATGTGAAATCTGAGTTCATAGGCGCAGTATTTACAAATACTGCTTGGTGGGTCAGGATTGATTCTTCACAAACGCAGTTAACACAATAGCGAAATAGACTTATACAATAACATAACAGTATGTGAAGACTGAGTATAAACACACCCACTGATGTTTTTTACACATACAAAGAGGTACACTGAGTAGGACGGAAGTCTATATGAATTCAAGCGTTGTTCGCAACAGTTTCGGCGAATTGGCCATGTTGGTATATTATTGCATCCTGGTGCACAATTTACTTCACAATGGATCGTTTTTATTTATTTCAGCACCACTATGTCTTCACAATCACGACAACAATCATTTTTTTCATTGCAACACTGATGCAGTTTGTGTTATTTAGTTTTGCCGATGTCCCAAAATCGGTAAAAGAGATGCACAAGATCCAGGTAAAATTTGTCACTTCTCATTATTTTGTAAAGCTTGACCTTAATACTTGTAGTGATGCGTAAATCGTAGTTGGATGATAGAATGATGATATAATTTTTTTTATTAATTCCTCAGAATGTTTAATTCTTGAAATTGATTTGTATGAATTCTGTGGGGTTGTTGTTTTGACACAGTTGGTTTTGATTTTCGAAATGCTTAGACTCTGTTATGGTCACTCAGACACTCACTTTTCTATACCACGCGCCATGGCTGTTTGCTGTGACGTGCATATCACGTCACTGGGCTAGTCCAATCAGACGGCCAAACTCATGGCTAACTCATGGTGACGTCACGGCAAACAGCCATTGCCCATGGTTTAGACCCTCTGAACACCTAACACCGTCATCACAATTCTTCAAAATAGTTTATGAACGTGTGATGAATTTCCTAATTCCTCTGTGACGTCACTGCTGATATGAAGCATACCCACCTGCTGTTTCACGTCTAGTGATGTCTCCACCCTGGTAAGGGCATTCATTATTCACGAACGTCCGATCTTGGCATATGCAAGCCCGTGGGGTCACCACACCATATCAGCGATATGAAGCTTGTAGAATCTGTACAGAGAACTTTCACAAAGTATATCAGAGGTTACTATGGTTTATCTTATAATCAACGCTTAACTAGTCCTTGTCTTGATTCATTAAAATTACGACGTCTACATGTGGACCTGCATCTTTTCAAAATAATAATTTTAATTTTTTCATAGATTTCGGTAGCAAATTTTTATTATCTATATAAGTATTTTTAAATAGTTTTTTTTTACAAATATCATTTAGCCACAGTTAAGCTATTTCTCAGCGCTTGCCAAAAAAAAAAAAAAAACGACACGTTCGTTGGCAATTTGTATGGTCGGTGTCACACCATGGTTGACAGAAAGCGGCACAGAACAAATCAATCACGTAAGTGGTGTTTTCGGCGGCCATATTGCCCACCCCAGTCATTACGCTATTTTTCATCCAAGGTCGGGCCGGTGCTGTAGTAGAGCCCTGGATGAACGAAGGGTAAAATCGATTTAATAGCGATTTTATAACGATTTGTGTTGATAATTTTATGCAAAGATAATTTACAAACGGCGCAGATTGTTGCCACATAAGATGTTTCCAACAATTTAAAATAAGATACAAAGTCATTTGATTATCAGAATAAACGCATTATCATATGGTATGTAACTGATAACAGCTCAGCAACTCCCTTGGCAACGCAAGCATGATGGTGAAAATTTTGGCAGAACACAGATAAATTCTTAATTTATGCTGGCCATGACGTAATCAACTGCTGATGCATTCAGTTAGTTTAGGAGAGTACTTAATAATACAGCTAATGATGAAATAGAATTCAGGGTGGTCAAAGGAATAATTAAAAATGTGTAGGTGGTGAAGGATTGAGGCTCGGCTGCCTTGCAACCAAGGTTGCTCCGGACAGGTCCCCTGAGATCTCCGATGACGTGGCTAATCCATTCTTGTACGATAAGAATCTTTGTCATTTTTCATCTCTTATTTTTTATTTTTTCTCTTTAATACAGAAGCGTCATCCCGAAGAAACTGCATCTTTCTTGTCACTTCTAACATTTTCTTGGTTTGACAGGTATGGACGGACGTGTATGTCGCACCGATTTCTTACATATTCATAGTCACCTAAAATCAAGCTGCTCTCATCCTAAGAGATCTCTAAGACAGACAGTTTCGTCCTTGTAGGGCTTGTCAGTAGAGAATACTCAGGGAAGAAAGCATATGCAACTTGCTGAAGGTAAATTAACAAGCTCAACACCGGACTGGCTTCAACAAGCTAAAAACTAAAACTACTGCTTGTGTGGGGCTCCATTGTACTGAATGTTATACACCCACATTTACGCTTATTAATGGCAGTTGATCACTTAAAATCAAGCTGCTCTCACCCATATAGACGGAATGTTTTGCCCATATTTGGGCTCGTCAGCAGATAATACTGTGTGGGTGAGACGAAGGTCCCTTTGCTTTCATCCACAGAGTATTCTCTACTTACGAGCCCAAACAAGTCCGTCTAAAGGTCTCCATGGGTGAAAGCAGCTTGATTTTAAGTGATCAACTGCCATAAATAGGCCTAAATGTGGGTGTCTAACATTCAGTCGAATGCAGCCCCCATACAAGCAGTAGTGTTTGTTTTTTAGCTTGCTGAAGCCACTCCGGCTTTGAGCTTGTTGAATTATTCATAGTGGCTGCGTCTATGGCTAACGTGTATATGCTTCAGGTATATAATAACGTCGACTAATAAATAAAGAATGGCTCGGAAGCTAATAGGTTAACGAAGGACACCATCTGCATTAAAGACTGGTCTTGCAAAAACAAGCAAGTTCAGTTCCCTACTTGTGTATGTTTGTGGCGACTGAGAATGGCTGAACAGCTACTGACCTCGGCTGGACCCTGTATAGCCAGGATCCGCCCAGGT
>JAHWFP010179330.1:0-32229 GCA_023313725.1 Lithobius niger | reverse complement strand
CAGGGATTTACTGAATTATGCCGATTCACAGGGATTTACTGATTTATGCCGATTCGCAGGGATTTACCGAATTATGCCGATTCACAGGGATTTATTGATTTATGCCGAGTTACAAAGATTTGCTGATTTAGGCGAATTACTGATTTACACTTGATTTATAGATCTACTAATATGCAGTGATTTACCTTTGATTTAACGATTTATACTAATTTATTTTTGCTTCGGTCCACTCCTTTGTAGTCTAGTAGAAAAGGATTTGGGAAATACACTCGTGCTTGGTGATTGTGGCATGTAACCTAAGAATTAAAATGTTTAAAAAGAGGCCATGCTTTTGCATTAAATAACACCATATATTCCTCTTCATTAAACGTGAATTTGTCGTAAATTAGAATTTGCTGCAGCCATCATGTAGGCTTTCAAGGATGTCTATCGTCCAAGTATGTTCTTCAGATGTTTTGAAATAACCAAATGAAGACTGAAGGCCGTTCCTGAAGTGTAATCCCTCAGATTAATTTTGTTAATCCATTCAGCTTCGTTTCTGCTTCGTTACTGTAATGTTTTATTAAAGTAAAATTCGCTGCTTCATTTTCCCTTTTAAATTATGGACGAGCCGAGAATTATTGTCAAACAGTACCGGAACAGTAACAGTGTTGCGTAGTAGTCCCACAAAATGCTACACTTTCTTAGTGACAATCTTTGAAACTTATTTACTGAGCCATACGCAATGTGGAATTGGCAGCTTAACAGCCTTTGTGTAGTTATGAAATATGTTTTGTCTTGTACTCCATACGGCTCTAATGAATTCAACGTTACAACCGGTGACGTAACTAGGGGGGGGGGCAAAGGGGCGATTCTCCCCCTCTGTGAGATTTTTTGAAAGCTTATTCGGCAAATTGGCCAAGTCACTTTTTCCATATAGCTGAAAATTTATTTACCGTCAGATGGCTGCATTTTTAGGTCAAAGACGCAACTTTCATCTTAGCTAATTTATACTTCTACTGTTTCTCCTTTAAATCACTAAATTAACCAGGTAACAAACGGAGAAATACGAAAATCAGTAAAGATAAACAGTAAGAATTACTACCTCCATATTTTGCTTAAAATTTCCAACAAATTATCAGTGTTTAAAAAATAAGTATCTATAGTGTGAAAAACTGAATGATTTCTGTAACACAATTTTTGTATGCGTGTAATTCAGTCAGCAAAGCTGGTTTTATGAAAATGTTTTCAACGGCACTTTACAAGGCCAGAAAATGCCGGAAAATAGCAAAAATGCATCAGCTTCCGGGGCTCTTATTCGATTCTCCCTCCACACCATTCGGCTAAATGCCTAGTGTTGGCCCCTCAGTACAAAACCCTAGTTACGCCACTGACCTACAACTATTAAACAATGCTTCTTTGGTGTCCGCTGATGCTCAGTTTTTGTTGACATTCAACAATAACATTCCTTTTTCGTTATAACGACATAAGGTGTGTAAATTTACTTTCTGGCGGAACTGGAGCTGCGTTATGCTGCTACGTGAAAATTGACTCCTCAAGGGTTCACATTAACGGGTAATGCGGAAGAAGTTAAGTACCCAATGGACAGAAACCGGAGTCCGGCAAGAGATGGCCTGTTGACAGAATCATTTAATCCCATAGTTTGTTACTGGTTCCTTGATTTTGACAGTTGGGAGTGTAAAGGTTTAAGCTGCATGCTCATATGTACACGATGGCTGAGAAATCTATTCCAGTTTCCTGTTTAGTGGTGTTACACTTAAACGAATTGCTGGAGTATGGCGGACACGAAGCTGTAACTTCACAACACAGAGTTATTTTTGAGCCTTCTTGATCACAATTGTAATCTAGACACACGCTAGTGTGTCGCCGCCAAGTAACAGTAGATCATCCCATTGTAGATATCCGATTGTTAAAAATTGATAATAATATAGTAGCTTTATTACCGAAAACAAATGGTGAAAGGAAGCTGGAAGGGATAAAGCATTATCCTATAATACCAGCCCCTAGTAATTTTAAACAATATTTACAATTTCTAGACCCAATGGGTTGCCTCATCGCAAGTATCTACATCATTAAAGATGTATGATGTACGTGTGTGTTTGTACGTCTACCCCTCTGGAACCAAGCACTTACAGACATGGGAGTGGGACCAAACGAAAGATAATTAAATTGCGGTTCGGATAGGCCTATTTTCATCACTGTAACTTGAGTTTATGACCCTCAAATACGCGAAAGAACATGGAAAATAACATCAAATTTTGTTTTAACCCGCACGCTGTTTGTTCATGACGTCAAAGTTTGTTCAGGCAAAGTGACAAACAAACCGTCTTGAAGATATTAGTTACGTACTGAGATGATCTGAAAAAGGATGCACGCAAAAAATAACCTAAAAGAACGACGTATTTTGCAACAAACCACACATACATCTTAAAATTGGTTGTGCATCAATTGACCTGATGCATCGGAAAAACAGACCCATAGACCTGGTTTTAAAAGGGTGTCAAACATTCGTGTTTCTGAAGCACGGAGATGCGTGCATTGAGCGAGCAAAGTGCACGATTTCCACGTAAACTAAACCTTTTCAATGAATGTTTCGCTATGCTCTTTCAATCTTTCATCTCTCACCTTAGTGGGGGATTACTTCTAGAGGACAAGATAACATACAAATGTACAACGATTGTTGACCAAATTTATCACGTGGAAGCCTTTAACCTTTCAAGGGGTTTTAGAGAGCGTTAACCACACCCGGGTATTCCTTGTCTAACCTTTCGGGAACGTCCATCAACAATGGTTAGGTGGCAACAGACCAACAAGGAACAAGTTAGTCAATAACTGGTCAAAGGGTTTTAGGGAGCGTTAACCGCACCCGGTCAAATGCCCGACGAAGCCCTAAGGCCCTATGTCTGCAACACCCGGAATGGACCCTCAGGAGGTCACCCACCCAAGTACCAATCGGGGCCAATGCTGCATACCTGCTGCTCACTAACTGGATGTTCTCAGTAACAATCAGCAAAACACAACCAGGTTTTGCTCAAAAATTGTTGTCGATCCAACAAACACATGCAAAATAAAAGCGTTGCAAGTATGGTGTGACACAGATGAAGAGTGACAAACTACGTAGACATCTACAACTTATTTAAGAGGTGCTGAAATAAGGACTTCCCTCGAGTGAAGCGAGACGACGCCAACGGAGCGAGCCATGTGTCTAGTTAGTGATTAAAAATAAAAGTACAGGTAGAAGATCGAATAAGATCAAAAACGCTTTAAAAACATGGAAAGATCAACTTTAGGAGACCCCGTTCGAACTGATGAAGACTATGCAACATCAAACTTGGACGCCAAGGAATTCCATGGCTGTACTATACAGTTTCGGAAGAAGAACTTTGTACAGTCTCTTTTCATTTTTGCAACGGTAAGTTTAAATGGAAAGCTTTTTGGGTCTGCATAGACTAGTCCGTGTAGAATGGAGAAAGTAAGGCATATATGATCTACTTGTAGTTGTCTCAGTTCCAGAGAGGCTAGCCCCCAACGTTTTAACCGCTGTTTGTATGGAACGTTATAGAAACCGGGAAGAAATTTTGTAAACTTTCTTTGGATCGATTCAACTGCTTTAATATCGTTCACCAAGTGTGGAGACCAGACCTGACTGGCATATTCGACAAAAGGTTGAACATATACATTAAATACCCTTACCAATGTATCGATATATCCAGACACAAAACAGCGTCTAATCATATGACCAATCCGCTTAGCCCTAAAGGCAACCTGACAGCAATGTTTTGAAAACTTGAGATCAGAGGTTAGGTAAATCCCAAGATCCTGCTACTACTTGCTAAATTGTTACTAGACTTTATAACTTTATCAGTCTGCTTGTCCAGGTGGTTTCTTTCAAACGGCTCACCAGATTCTTCTGGGGTCGTTGTCGTTGTCTTCGTTTCTGCAATGAAACTATGGTTTATAATATCAGAAAAAGATATTACACACTTAGACTTAATGCATCATTAATAAGAAACTCAATCTCTTTGTTGTATGTGTCGTCCTGTATTTTGTGTATCTGGAGGCAGTAGGTTAGGTTAGTATAGGTTTAGTTAGTGAGCGCATGGATTTGTAGATCTTCTTGGCTCAATAAATAAATCGTAAAATGAGATAGAATGGGTAGTAACTGCGGTGAAAGCCAGAAAATTTCAGAATTGTCTGTCACATACAGTGATTGGGGCCAATGACCTTGACGTGTTGATGTCGAGGGAGTAAAAGTCTCAACCCAAGAACTTTTAGTGTGGCAGCAGTCAGTGGTTGATTTCCGCACTAACCCATCATACAGTGGTTATAATAGTATTTTTTTTTTGTAAATTTCCTCAATTTTAAATAGAATTTGACATAACTGAATCTTTTTTCCCCCAGTCGCTGAGTATATCCAGTTCAGCCAAGAAGTCAATTGCAGTTGGAGAAATTGTCAATTTAATGTCAGTAGACACGGAGAAACTGGCAGAAGTGATCATTGAAGTCCCTGTCATCTTTACAGCACCATTACAAATCTTTCTGGCTGTTTTCTTTCTGTGGCGACTATTGGGAGTGGCGGTACTTGCAGGACTTTCCATGCTTTTGTTCGTTCTCCCTCTTAACGTTCTTATTGGAATGAAAATGGAAAAATATCAGGTTGGTCCTCTTTTAAATTATTAATTTCTTTACATAATGGCGGAATCTGATTTGAAGATTCATTTTTGGTTAAGTTCATAGTCAGTAGCTTAGCGATGGTAGTGCTCAGCCAATATAGCTGCCTTAAGAAGCTGTGGTCAGTGACTGGGAAAAGGAGTCCATCATAGCCCACTGCCAGTCAGTGACTGATAGGATAGTGCTCAGCCTAACAGCCTGAAGAAGCTGATCTGGTCAACGCCTGAAAAAAAGAACACTGTCAAAGCTCCTGCCCGTTGGTGATGGACAGAATAGTGCTCAGCCTAGCTACCTGCAAAACCTAATCTGGTCAATGATGGGGGGAAAGGACCAAGACAAGGCCTCTGCGTAACATTTTACAGAAATCGTAAGTCAGGGAATCCACATCCTGAGACAAACGAGTCTTTCACTATTAAATTATTCAGTCGGAGTATCCACTTTCTGGGACACACGGAGAATTTCACTGAAATCATAAATCGAAAATCCACTCCCTGAGAAAAGAGAGCATTTTGCTTCAGTCACAAATTGGAATCACAAGTTGTTTTAAACTAACACTTTTTTTTTCCAAATAACATTTGTGCAAGGATGTTAGGTCAATAACACACGTTAACTTTTTCTTGCAGGCTATGCTGATGACATACAAAGACCAAAGAGTTAAAATGATGAACGAGATCTTGAACGGTATCAAGGTAAGGTTCGAAGAATCTGCTTATTCTTGTGGAGGTGTGAGGAAGTGCTCGCAAAGACTATAGTATTAGTTTAAAATCGATCTGGGAAGTGGAAAATATCGCGTATTTCACCTGTTAACTCCGATCCAGAGTGACTAGCTCTTTAATCACCATTCAATCCCGAATATAACAAGGTACTTTTTTTTTTCAAATTTATGCCATTAAAGTGGCACTGTCACTGATTGAAAACCGTACAAAAATACCGTAGCGCCATACAGCGGCGGTGATATTGTTAACCATTTTTACAGCTTGCTCCCAGGACGAGGTCGTACCAAATTTCATTCAATGATTAACGAAGTTGTAGCTAGTTTGTTTTATTAAAATAAATGGTGTTGTGCATTCCTTCGCTTGGAGCAAGCAACTGCTAGATATGGCGCTAGATGTTGCCAGATTCGGCCACTTTGAAATATCATCATCGTCTTGTACTTAGTGTAAATCCATAACTGGATCGAATGTGATATTTGAAAACACCATCTCAATCGTTTTTCCAAGAGCTATCCGATGGTGGCAATCTCACGCCATTTGCTGAATTAGTTCATGGATTATTTATCAAAACCCTAAAAAATATTTTGAAAACGGCCTCAGTAAGCTGTCCACAGTCGAAGCTTTTATTACAATTTTGGGCTTCGAACCCAGGACCAGGAGAATTTATTAGTATACAAACTAATAAATGTAGTACAAAGCCTTACGAAAGCCATGCTGCAGTCACCTGTCTCATAATCGCAGCCATTTATTTCTTTAGGACGCGTGGGCCCAAAAATGCTACTCGTCTTATATTTGAGTCGTCTTGTATTCGGAGTTATTGTACGGTATCTTTTACAATGTTCTTACATTATAAACAACCGCAACGACCCCCGGAAGAGGAACAATGAAGATGTGCGAGTGTGTCAATTCTTTGGCATGAAGTTGAAACTGGGATGTTGTTGCCCTGAAAAGAAGTTGAAATTGGGACATTGTTGCCTCGACTAACAATTTGCTCTGCGCGGTCATCGCAAAGGCATGTCTTAAATGACGTCATGTACGAAGGACAGTTATTTTTCGCACGCTACTGGGAGTGGGGAGGGGCCTGAACGCGGAATGCCCGTTGGTGGGGCAGTACTTATGTTACAGCCACTATTTGATTACGATATTGCTTTGCGGAGGGAGAGGATTGACGGAAAGTGAGAGTTTTACACAAAGAAAAATTGACTGTTGCAGTGAACGATCAGGCAGCACCGAGCAAATACTGGGAAACAACCACGGGTCAAACTAATACCCGGGCAAAGCTGGGTACGATGCTAGTATTAAAATACAAGTGCAAGAGAAATGTAGACACAAATGTTAGCCTGCCTGAGCAGAGAATTGATCCCTTCACATTTAAGACAAAAAACACCCCTACTGTTCAGCTGTACTGGCATCTGAAGGTGTTTCTGTAAACTGTGGGTATCTGTAGGGATTTCTGTAAACTGTAAACTGTAAACTGTAGGCTTTTCTGTAAATTGTGGGCTTCTGTAGGTATTTCGGTAAACTGTGGGCATCTGTAGGCATTTCTGTAAACTGTGGGCTTCTGTAGGCTTTTCTGCAAATTATGGACTTCTGTTGGTGTTTCTGTAAACTGTGGGTAGCTGTATAGGCATTTCTCTAAACTGTGGGCTTCTGTAGACTTTTCTGTAGACTGTAGGCTTCTGTATACATTCCTGTTACCTGTGAACTTGTTGGCTTGTCTGTAGTTGTGAGCTTCTGTAGGTTTTCTGTAAACTTGCATAGGCTATTCTGTAAATTGTAGCCTTTTCTGCACACCGAGACTAGGATCTTCTGCAAAATGTGAGCTTTTGAACGAACTTCAGTAAACTGTGGGCTTCCGTGGACTAGCTTTCATGTACACTTTGGGATTCTGAAGGCACTTCAGTAAACTGTGGGCTTCTGTGGGTTTTCCTGTAAAATCTAGGCTTCTGTAAACTGTGGGCTTCAGTGGGCTTTCTCTAAAACTTGGCTTCTGTAGTGAGGCTTTTTGTAAATTCAGGGCTTTTGCAGGCTTTTCTGTAAAATGTGGGCTTCTGTAGGCTTTTGTAAATTGTGCGTTTCTGTAGGCTTTTCTGTGAACTCGTGGGATTAACGATAAAATCAGTGATTTGATGTTGTGTGTTTTCTTTTACAGGTCCTGAAACTGTATGCATGGGAAAATTCTTTCCATACCTTAGTCGCAGAAACTCGTCAAAAAGAACTGAGCGTCATTAAAAAGAATATACTGTGTGTAGCTGCTATTACATTTATGTTTATTTTGACTCCATTTCTGGTAAGAATTGTATTACATAAGAGATTACAATACAAAACTGTTAGCGCCGGAAAACAAAGACAATCATGCTGAACCCCATCCAAATATCTGGCACAAGTTCTTGTCCATCAAGATGAGCTTTGCTAATTCATGTTGCACTTGTTATACCTTGTTACGCTTGTAATTTTATGGGGAAAATACACTGAACTATGAGAATAATTATTGCAATAGTATTTTTTTGCTCTGTGGTACTTTGAAATCTGTGCACAATAAACAATCAATACTAGTTGTGCCCCGGCATAACATATACCGGTCTAGCTGATTCCCGCATGCGTGAGCAAAATACTTTACCGGGGAGCATGAAATGAAAATAGATTACGAACCCTCCCCCTTCTTGCCCCCCCCCCCACATTTGGGAATGGGGGCGTAAACCCACCTGCACCCCCCCCCCCCCCCCGGTACACTCTTTCTCCTCCCGCGTTCCCTGCCCCTTTCCCCCACGCATTTTCCCATTGTGTGGTTTGAATGCCTCTCCCTCCACCCCTGCTTTCCCTCGTTTTGATCCCTGGTATTGTTTTCTTAAGGAAGTAAATAACTTTTTCAGTGTAGGGCAACACAGTGTTGCTGAATTTGATATCAAACGCGATAAGCCCGCCATAACGATGGTGCATGTAGTGATTGTTACTCAATTTGAAACTTTCCAACTCGGCTGTTATAGTCAAAATTATTGAAGCAATATTGTGTTTGTTTCGAATAGTATCGTGCATATCCGTTCTCATTGTCGGCCGCTCGCCCTTTTTCTTTGCTGCCGTGCCAAGAATGAACCCGCTCGCCCTCTTGCTGATTGTTTCAGGACACAGTCGAAACTAATAGCCAGCATTATTGAACCAATATTTCGTTTGTTTAATCATGATCCCTGGTATGGTCTGATCCCTCATTAAGTCTGTTCATTAGCCAACTGTATACGTATATACATTATTTGCAATAGCAATCTCAGTATAGTAATTTTACGGGAAAAAATGACATCCTGAATTTTGATAACCCTAATAAAAGACAAAAGATCGCCTTATTTTGACAGCCATTTTGGATTTTTTTGCATTTTGTGGGAACGGTAGATTTTAAGCTATCAAAGAACCACGAATGAAGCTTTACGGTGATATGCAGCTAGTTGGTATTGTAGAACGAAACTCATTTGCCGAATAAAATTGATGGGAAAAACCACGGACATGCGATATACGCAAAGATATTTCATCAGAGAGCAATCAATTGAAGTATTTTTACTGCAAAGTCGCAAAAACACGTAATTTGCTTTTATGACGACAATGTCCGTTGGTGTAATTTGCACGTATACGTGGTAATGTTATATTCAGTGCCTTCCGTACTGGGCACGGGGGGGATTATCACGTTTTGGGTCGCTCAACGATCCAAGTTTTACCGTCTTTGACTACATTTGGCAATGTTTACACTTAATTACACTTTGTTAGGAATCCAATAGACCGCTCATTAAACGCTAAAATTCAAATAAAAAGTGCATTCAGTGTTTCGCGAATTTTCGATAGGCCTGACAGTCCGAGTGGTGTTATTTTCTGTCTCTCCTATCTGCTTCAGGCTTCCTTTCTTCTTGTACTTGCTTCTGTTTTACATTGCCACGAGTGCTAGTGTTTTAAAAAATGCGTGGAAATCATTGCCCACTGTGTTTATCGTGAATCGTCTGCTCAACGCTCGCGCTCGCACTGTTCCATTTGTGCAAGAGGTGGTGCGGAATCATCAACACCATTGGTTCAATGGCATATGTGCCATAACAAGCTTGGATAAAGAATGCAACCGTCAAAGATAACATTTTGTTTACGATGCCATTGGTTGACGCAAAATATAGTCAAGTGCTCAATACTTGTGCCTTGGTGCCAGACTTGGCCATTCTTCCTGCTGGGGACCAAACCGAAATAGGCGAAAAGGTAACTTTTTTCTGCCAACTCTTTACTAATGAGGAACTTAATGTTAGGGTTTGACGGCCCTTGTAGATTCGTGAGAGGTTGTTTGCTTGCAAGACAGTGTTGAATCACCAGCGGAACAAGTCCTTTTTAAATGTAAAATCCCTTATGGACCAAAAATAACACCACTCGAACTATTAGGCCTATCAAAAATTCGCAAAATACTGAATGTATTTTTGTTATTTGAATTTGAGCATTTAATTTTTGATATAGTGATTTGATAGTGATTTGATATAGCGAACATTCAAAGTAGGAGATGGTTCATTTTTACGCGTTTAGGAATCCATGTTACTACGTTACGAAGTCCAAATTAACTGGACAATCCTGTCACTTCTTACACATTAAAGTTATATACCTCCCAGCGCTATTTTTCTCGATCCACCACATCAAGTACGGCCCCAAAGGTCTATTTCCTTACCGTTAGTCAATCACTTGGTAAAAATCCGTTTTAAAATGTGGCGTCTAGGAGATTTACTGTTGAATAATTGTTAACTTTATCTACTGTATCCTACACGTACATGATGCTTTGTGCGCTTACAATAATCACGACGTTTCATCTCTGTGTGAAAACTAATTTTCTAATAATTACCATGAAATCAAAAATCAATGAAGACTAATGTGGTAAAAATTAAAATTAATTATTTCAATAGATCGCCGAAGCAAAATTATAAGACACTAGCCTAGAAAATTATAACTTGTGATGTTAAAATATGAGGATCATTCCGGTTTGTGACGACAAAATCTTTAACTTGATGCTGCATCGTGTACTATTCCCAAAGCCAACTGAGATAGTAGCTATGTTCCTCGCTGCGAGGAACGCAGCTACCACCCCAGCCGACCTTGGCTCTGTTAATGCGTAGATCGCGATCTGCGCGTAGCTGTTATAAGGCAGGCGAAATGTTATAAGGCAGGCCGGATGTCCCTTTAAGTCATATTGTCCATGAGACAATGCAAGATCATTGACATCTTGGTCAGTGCCAAGCTAAGATGGCAGTCACTCTTATGGTCCCAATGTTATTTGTCTTTATTCCACTTGTATTTCAGTTAGGCAAAGCAATTCTGAAAATAATGGTAAACACCTACGCAAACCACAAAGACCATGCTTATACGTTTGGTTGTAGGCTTTTTAAATGACCCACTTTTCTACATAATGGTTTGTAGAATGGGATACGTCCACAACATCCCAAAGGTAGAATGGAAAAAAAGGGGTTCTGCGTGAATCGCATTTATTAACCGACCTGCTTTTTTTGCATCTTGTTAGAAAAGAGCACCTGATGTGAGGCGTTTTCACGGCTCAATTCTAAAATGTCCTTTCTGGTAGGTACGTAATTTCTAATTTGTAATTGGTTGCGTAATTACTATTTTCAAACAGATTACTCTGGGGATGTTTAGTACCTATCTCCTCATGGATTCGAGTCATGTCTTGGATGCGCCAACTGCCTTTACAGCTATTTGCTTAGTCGAAATCATAAAAGAGCCCATGGCCAGTGGTCCAGCTTACCTGGGATTTCTGGTGCAGGTAAGAAGTTGTTGGGCAATCTTGCACGTTTCAAGCGTTTCTCTGATTCCTTTCTGACGTGCTATCATTTATCGACGTGACAGATTCATCGGTCTTAATGTCAATATGACCCAATTTCAGATGCGGGTTTGCGTTCAACGTATTCACAAATTTTTAAATTCCAAGGATATTGATGAAGATCAAGTGACTCACATAGACAGGCAAGGTAACAAACTTTTGTTACTCTCTCCCAGAATCCTCTCCTAACTCAATAATGCTTGCGAGCCTTGTGTGGCAACAACAATCTACATTCTACAACAATCACAACAATCACAACAATCGCAACAATCTAAATGGAGTTGCTAGTTGTTTGATGCTTGAAAATACCAAAACGTGCACTGCTTCATCCATGCCACCATTAAAAATTCTCACGCACCAGCACTGAATGCTGAATTTGAGTATACTGAATGACACGCTTAGCCATCAAAATTAACTTTATAAATGCGGCCTTACAATGGTTGGCCATCTGCTCACCCCCCCAAAAATCCTGTTTTCTCGTACCCCTTTGCTGACACTAAAAAATTATCAGAAAAATAATTGGGAATTGGTTAGCTGCATGCATTATAGGACTCGCAGGGATGCCACCGAGTGAAAAAATGTGAAAATTTGAGCTCTCCAGTGAAAAAGCATGAAAAATTGACCAAATAATAATAATAAGCTTTGTTGCTTGAGCAACAGGACAAGCAAGGACTGAATGGTCACTAACAGCAAGCCTAAACAAAAATTGCTTACATTAATGCGACAAATAAAGACTAAAAGTTATTCAATACAAAAATGATTTAAAACAATTTGTTTGAGGTATCATATCATTAATTTAAATGCTTATCAAAATCTAAAAAACAGCTTAAGAGAACAAAAAAAATTAAGAGTAAAAAGAACAGAGCAAAGACGTTACCCAGTGGAAAGGAGAGTCAATTTAGGGACCCGAAATGCATTTTTAGAACCACTCTGGGCTACGATGTAAAAATCTCACAAGATTCTGTGTATTTAAAATTCTGCGGAAGCCCTGAACTGTACTTGATGATACCGCTGATTCTGGTAATGAGTTCCACGGCTCAATTACCCTCAAAGAGCAAAAGTTACTTCGGGTATTTGATCGTGAAGATTGTCGATTTAGCTTCAATGAGTGGCGTCGAGTATTATTTGTATTGGATGGATCGAAAAAAGTAAGTGCTAATGGATGATGCCCGTGCACAATTTTGTACGTAAGGATAAGATCAGTCTTGAGGCGCCTAAGCGCAAGTAACTCAAGGCCTGTTATTCGAAGGTGTTCAATGTAAGGGACGTTTCGCAATCCAGGGAGTGACTTCGTAAACCTACGTTGAACGGACTCAATCCAGTCAATATCTTGCAAAAGGAAAGGCGACCAAACTCGGCCAAATTAGTGATAAAATGTGAAATTTTGTATTTTTTGATAAAAAAAAATGCAACAAACTGCAAACAAATACAACCCCCGCTACAGTTGAATACTGATAAAATTCAGTTTGACGATGTTCATTTACCTGCATTGATCAGTGAGCCAGGTTATTTGTTTTGTCAGTTGATGGCTGCGTGACTTGCACTGCGGGACTGTCGCTGTTCTTTTGTTCGAGGATGATACCCAAAATGCAACTTGCTCTCACTTCCAAAGTTGTCCTTCCACTGAATACGCTTTCGTCAGTTTTCTTGCTTTGGAAATAGGGCTTATTCCAAAAAAAATGTGTGAAAAATGCGAAAATGTCTAAAATGTGTGCGAAAAAGTGTGAAAAAATGCAAACGCGTGAAGTGGAAAAAATGTGAAAAACTAACGACCCCAGGTGGGATCCCTGGCACTAAATTTGCCTCATCCGACCTTCAATGTTGTCCGGAATTTATCTTCACCTTCTTTTCCTTCTTGCGATATGCTTTTCCTTTTCACTCAATCGGGTTCTATAAATCAAGGATTTATAGCGTATTTACATTGTTTAATCACTTGGGTATACATGACTGCGTAATACTTTTCTCATTTTAATTCCTAGGTGACAACGTTGTTGAGGTGAACAATGCTAACTTTACGTGGGATCTGGAAGCAGCACCCATATTGAAATCTATCTCAATGAAGGTCCGAAAAGGAAGTCTAGTCGCTATCGTTGGACCGGTTGGTTCAGGGAAATCTTCTTTAATCTCTGCTTTGTTGGGAGAAATGGAACTTGCAGGCGGAACTATCAACACCCTTGGTTCAATGGCATATGTGCCACAACAAGCTTGGATAAAGAACGCAACCGTAAAAGACAACATTTTGTTTACGATGCCATTGGTTGACGCAAAATATAGTCAAGTGCTCAATACTTGTGCCTTGGTGCCAGACTTGGCCATTCTTCCTGCTGGGGACCAAACCGAAATAGGCGAAAAGGTAACTTTTTTTTCTATCATTAATAACACGATGACTAGAAATTGTATTTCAATAGTCACATAACCACTAAAAACCGGTATCACAAGTAACACAATTACTAGAAAATAAAGAAGAAATCACAAGGTAAAGGGAAAACGAAGCAAGCAGTTTGCGTTAAAGACTGGCCTTGTGAGGATACACAATACACTAGTCTGAGAAAGAAAGAAAAGACTACTGCCCCGACTGGGACTCGAGGGTTCGACTAGCCGGGCTCTCCAACCACCGCCTAACAGGGCAGGTTCTGGATACAGGCTCCAGCCGAGCTAAGTAGCTGTTCAGTCTTTCTCAGTGGTGACCTAAAGGTCACAAACAAACATACAAGGTCACAAACATCAATACATACATTACTTTCCCTTCTTGTATGTATGTTTGTGACCTGTGTGACCTTTAGGTCACTGCTGAGAAAGATTGAACAGCTACTTAGCTCGGCTGAAGCGTGTAGCCAGAACCCGCCCCGGTAGCACAGTGGTTAGAGCGCCTGGCTAGTAAACGGGAAGTCCTGGGTTCGAGTCCCAGTCGGGGCAGTTGTCTTCTATCTTTCTCAGATTAGTGTATCGTGTATCCTCACAAGGCCAGTCTTTAATGCAGACTGCTTGCTTCAATTATACTAGAAGATAATTTCTAGATGGTAAGTGATTGATTTACAACTGCTTTCATTAGTAACTGAACAACTAGGAACTAATTTTATGAGCAAAGACTGCCAATAAACTAATTCCACTTGTCACAAAACGACTGAAAGCTGATTTCACTAATAGCAGAACTAAAAAATGATGTCACTAGTAACAGAATGAATAGTAGCTGATTTCACGATAAAAATTACTCAAAAAGTAGTAAAATGTACCAGGCTGAGGTCAGAAGTGACACAACGATTAGAAATTGACCTTAACTTGTACCGAAGCAACTAAAAACTGGTGTCCTGAAACAACAACTAAAGCAAGAAGTTTGCATTAATTGTAACCGAATAACTATTTTTTTCTCATTCACGAATTGTGCTCCGAATTCTAATGTGATATCATGTGAATGTCACTAAGATACAAACAAAAACGTCAAGTGTGCCGTAAAACGGGGGGGGGTATATGACTGCTGTTGTGCTTTACGTTCCAAGTATATGATTGGTAAAGCACAACAGCACTTAAACAGATGCAATTTTTTCAATTGTACATTTGATTATTTCAATTAAAAATCATCAATTTTTATCCGTGTACATTTTAATAAGTGAAACTTCAATCATATAACCCCCTTTTTTACGGCACACTTGACGTTTTTGTTTGTAATCCGTGTACCTTTTTTGCAGCTATGGCGTTGCGCTACAAAGCTTTATGCGCGCAGTCGATTGTTTCTGGCCACTTTGAAACAATTCAACTCAGCTCTGAAAGCCTTCATCTGCGAAATAAATACACCATTCTATCGTTTCTAGCTACCAATTTCGAACAACGTAGCTTAGTTTGATTTAAATGTATATCGTTTAGCTGAAACACGGATTCTTTAATTTCGCCCTTCAACAATCAACTTTTTAGCAAAGACATAACACGTGCACGAATAATGGAACTGGAGTTTGCTGTTCCCTAATCACAATGGTTAAAACAAAACAATGTAAAACAATCAAGATGATCGTTTAGGGTCACGTAACTCCGGAATGGATCGATCAATTGAGAAAGTGGTTCCTGTAAGGTTGAAGCCCAGGAAAATTTCTGGCTCAGATCATGTTTCAGATTTTAGGTAGTTGCAGTAGTTTTTTCTGAAAGCGTGTCAGCCAAGAAGAACAAGAACCAGTACAACAACAAGAAGTGAACAGTTTTCAAATTTACGTGTGGCTTCCTACGTTTACTCTTGCACGGAATTGCATAAATGTTGGCGTAAAGTTGGGAAAAGTTGCTATCTACCATCTGGCCAAGTTTGGTCGAAATGTAGTGAATAGAAACGGAAAAATTAATAATTTTAATTTTGCTGGAGAGAGGACTTCAATCATATATATATACATCGCCCCGTACAATGTAATTGGCTTGTGTCTCTTTCTCATTTTCAGGGCATCAATTTAAGTGGTGGTCAGAAACAGAGAGTTAGTATAGCAAGAGCAGCTTATAGCAATGCTGATGTTTATTTATTGGATGATCCACTAAGTGCCCTGGATTCCCATGTAGGACGCCATATTTTCGATGAAGTTATTGGACCGAAGGGAATACTGAAGCATAAGGTAATTCGTTGCTAAAATTGTGTGTGAACCTTCCCAGGTAGCAGGGAGAAGACAAATATGCAAATTACGCTGCATAAGTTGATGCTCACTACGTTTTCATGGCCACCTAAAAGCACTTTGTAGATAAGCACACATTTATTCCTGTTTCTTCCATTTGTCCTGAAAACCCATGTCGCCAAACGGTAACCGTTTCGTTAGGTAGTTTCAGATTCGGCAGCGATTCGTCTTTACCCTTCAGGACAATTTTTTTTAGGAAATGTGACTGGAAGTCCAGTTTTGCAAAAGGGCACAACTTTAACATGTAAATGGAACCGCTATGTTAATGACATTAACATAATTTAAAAAATTCATGCTACATACATTTGAATTAAGCAGTTAATTATAAATGCGGAAAGAAGCTAAAATGCCAAAAAAACAAATCATGATGATAGGATAAAAGTTTCTAAAACTAATCATGCCGTTGCTGTTTTGCTCGTTATAAACAGCTAATGATGCAATTGGAACATTCAAATGGAAGGTAATGCAAATACAAATCATGATTATGAAAAAAAAAACTTGGCTACAAAGTCTCTAGGTTCGTAAAGTAGTTGTTCCAGATAGTTGCAGTTTCCCGATATCTGCAACAGCATGCCGGGAATCCAATGCTACATCTCCAATTTCACTGAAAGTAATTACTAAACGGTAGTTTACAGTTTTTGTATGCTAGCTGAACTTTTGGATGGTTCGAAATTGATTATGTCATGGTGAAGATTTGTAGTAAATTGGGTACTGGACTGAATCTGAATCCATTATCCATGTCCCAAAAATTTAGTAATTTAGTTAAAACCGTTCACATTTTATAATTAGTCAAGCTGAAAGGTTTTTTTTTTTTTAGGGCAGTGGGCCTCCAGTGTCTAATTCTGATTCACTGGAGAATCACTTTTGCTGGTTGCAGGTCCACTTGGACTTCCAGTTAGCATGTAAAAAAAAATGTCCGTTACCTTGCAAACACAAGCACACTTAAAAGGACATACCTCCCAGCGCCATTTTTCTCGATCCTCCACATCAAGTACGGCCCCAAAGGTCTATTTACTTACCGTTAGTCTTTCCCTAGCTAAAAATCCTTTTTAAGATGTGGCGTCTAGGAGATTTTCTGTTGAACATAGTGGAACTTTATTTACGAACGACCCGTAAGTATATGATGCTTTGCGCGCTTACAATAACAACGACGTTTCGTCTCTGTGCGTGCTTTACTAATATGCTAATAATTACCATGAGATCAAAAATCTGAAAGCGTAATGCGGTGAAAATTAAAATTAATTATTCCAATAGATCGCCGAAGCAAAATTATAAGACACTAGCCTAGACAATTATAAATTGTGAATTTAAAATACGAGAATCATTCCGGTTTGTGACGACACGATTAATGCGTTCATGCTGATTCGTCTATTAGGCACAATGGCACATGAGACAATAGCTACGTTCTTCGCCGCGAAGAACGCAGCTGATATCTCAGATGACCTTGATGTCTGTGTATGCGTGGAAGGCGATCAGCGCGAATTGTTATAAGGCAGGTGGAATGTTATACGGCAGACCGGGCGTCCCTTTAAACGTTGGGTACATGCTAACGTACATTTACATAAAAAAAAAACTTTCTTTGATGTTTCAGACACGTATATTGGTTACCCATGGATTGGCGTTTCTGCCTGAAACCGACGCGGTAATTGTTCTGAAAGACGGAAGCATTGCAGAAATGGGTACTTACAGAGAACTCATGCAACATGGACTGGCATTTGCCGAATTTGTCAGGAGCTATCAGAACCAGGACGAAAAAACTACGGAAGGTAAATAAAGAAATGTGAATCTGCAGGATTTACTAAATTAACAAACACCCGATTGGTACTAGGGGCTTCAGAGAAAACCATTGTGTGCCCACCGATACGAAAAAAATTCACGGGCCGGGTTTGACTCTTGCAGTGATACCTGAATTTTTTTTATCCTATTGGCGGCCACACGTTGGTTTTCAATGCACTCGCTGGATGCTATACAATGATTGTTTTTTTTTTTTATGGAAGGGGGATTATATGCGATTACTTCCCAGTCTTGAAATGGGTAATATAAAGGGGAAATATCAAGGTGTGATAAATTGGTATTTACTCTTGAAAGGATCAGGTGGTTTGAAAGCATTTACATGATGGAGCAAAACCTAGGTCCCTCGTCTTGCTGCACGCCTTGTTAGGGGGCCACGGGGACCTCGAGTAAAGCATTCAGAAACAGCCAGGCGATCGGCATCCTTATCTCCAAACCAAGTGAACGCCGGTTCGAATCCACCAACCAACCCAAACTTAAAAAAAATATTATTTAGTACATGATTCCTTTAAAGGGTTGAGACGTGATTTTCTTGGCCCATTTTAACGCTTTAAAGTACCGTTTGGTTTCTAAAGAAGAGGCAAAAACGAGGACCCTTGGTACAATGCGAGCCTGGGGGGGGGGGGCGGCGCCCCGGGGCACAGCGAGCAATCGAATCAGCAACACCTCAGTAGTCGATGTCCTCGTCTCCAAACCAAGTGGATGCCAGTTCTAACCCGGCAACCAACCTAAACTTAAAAAAAAATCACGAAGCACATGATTCCCTTAAAGGGTTAAAAACAAAATGAAAACAATTATTACGTTACAGTTGTTTGGTAAACTTTTAAAATCAGACGTAGTACGAAGTAAAAAGATGTATTTTTTTTACTGTAAGCTGAATTTTGAATCAATGCACCAGCATCAATTGTGACAGAATAAACAAAAAAAGCCTGTATGGTTAGTACTGATAACACGATTTGTTGTTAGTTAATGCGACAATGACACTGCGAAGGATTGGCTTTGTTGTGCTGAAGGGGTAATTCGGAATCAAACTAGAATGCAATGACACAACCAAATTCATGCTTATTAATGCTTATTTATACTTATGGGTAATATTGCAAAACAAATTTATTGCTGTTGGATGAAGGGGCAAAATCTAATTTTCCTTGTTTGCCGAAGAAGTATAAGATACAAGATATAAGATATAAGATAAAAATGAATAAAAAAACACGACTGGATATGGAAGGGCCACAACGTGGTCACTAAGACCAGTCCTACTAGTTAAAATTGTAATGTGCATAAGATAAAAGATGATCGTTTATAGCTGATAGCTCTACCACATTACACACATAACCACATTACACATTACACGCCATATTACACGCCATATTACACGCCATAACCACATGCCACATTACACGCCATACCCACATGCTCAGGAAGGGAGTTCCAAACCTTCACCCCCCGAAACGAGAAAAACTGGCCACGACAAGTCCGAGAGAAAGTCCGTGCAACCAGTTTCAACGGATGCCCCGTAGTAATACTGTCAGTACGCACTGTGAAAAAGTACCCAAAGTTAAAATCGATTTTGTTGTGAAGCAACAAGTAAGTTAAAGTAAGATCATGCTTTAACCTACGTAGTATTTACACAAGTGAATGAATGGACACCAGCGAATTCAGCCGTGCTTGCACAACCATCTGTTATATTTTTTTTTACAATTTTTAATTTACTTGTTTAATATGGAGCGTTCAAATACACGTTTATTTATCAATGCTCAAGCCCATTTCGCTCTTCGTCCACGTTCATTGTCATACCGCATCACCTAGCAAAGATTTCGAAAAGCACCCGTCATCATACAAGCAGTTGGCTATTCGACAACGAATAACCCAGTTAGCCAACAATGGTTAAACAATGCTTCAGCGATTGTTGAACATATTAACTTATTTTTGCGTGCATTATTCGAAAAAAAACCGGTTAATATGTTCAACAATCAGTGTTTAACCATTGTTATATATTGTCTCGATATTCCTCAGGGCCTTAGGGCTTCGTCGGGCAGATGACCGGGTGCGGTTAACGCTCGCTAAAATCCTTTGACCCTTTGATATTCCTCAAATGGGCGTTATAAGCAGGAAAACCAACAGCGTCTCTGGGTTCTGGCAACAATAACTTGTGGCTGTGCAGAACTCACTCAACGCCGTTGGTTATCCTATGCCTATGCTGTTAATACCTGAATTTTGAGATATACAAATAAAAATGAGTTCATTGGTTAGATCTGTAATTGGGGGCCATAAGTCCCCACAAGCACACCAACAACAATGAAAACACTGTAGTCTCATTAAAACACCTTTCAACAGGCTCTGGCCCTTATTTAAAAAAATCTGATATAAAATACAGATGTAAGCCATCAGCTTCGAACTAGTATATGTAAAAAAGGTCCAGCTTGTGTTTTTGGAATGCTGGAGATTCTTTTTCTCGTATTAGTGTGGCTGCTGATGGCTTACATGTTTTTTTCTTGCGTTTGTTACTTTAGAGCATTAGGCTTTGTAAGGCTTAACGTTCATATTTTATGGTTAAACATTTCTTTCCCTAATACTACTTTAATTAAAGTTAATGCTTTTTATTAATTTCAGGTGACAGTGTAAGCGACGATGAAAAAGTTAAGAGAATTACAATAGATGCGTTTCAGAAATGGAAAAAGTAAGAACTTTGGTTTTTTTTTTTTGCAAAGTTTTCTTGTGTAGCCGTACCACAGTAGTAATACAGCATTCCTGTTAAACAAATTGAGTATCATATTTCCACGATAACGCATCAGGTCCTGAAAGACCTCACCACCTCGAATAAGTGCGTAATTATCACCAGCAGCAAAATGGAAAGCAGGAGGATGTGTGCGGCTAATCACACTGTGCTACCATAATTTATCACATCGTGCTAGTGCCATCGCGTGTGTGCCTAGTTACGAAACTGAAGTCCACATTCGAAACTTGAGACTTATCGCGAATCTGACATGTGCCACGCTAGAATCGCTTTATTTAAACATTGCTAGGGTAAGTCGTGGGAAGTCTTGGTTCCGTCTGTTTAAAATTAACCACCCGGCTGTAAGTCCTCGCCGGCACGGAGATCTGGTCCCTGCAGCCCGTAGCAGATTGTGGTTTGGATCACTTCGGTCTCTCCTAGACGTTAAAAGTTGAATCGTGAAGGAGGCTCAGAAGCTGCACCAGGTCCGTGAATCAGCGAAGATGGATTTGAACAGCAGCTTTTTGGATTAAAGAAGTATGCACATGACAGGTCCAAGTAGTTAATTCTTTCTGGCATATACAGGGTGTTTCATCTCAAGTGTTGCTGCTTAATATCATCCCTAGTCTTGCAGATACGTCGAACATGGCCATGGAATACATTGGAACATCCAGGGAGCCATCAGACGGTTAAACCGAAAATGACCTTGATGACCGATTCCAAGGTGAACGAAAAACTAACTCCGGAACTAGCAGAGATAGGGGCATGATGTAAATTGCAAACTTGTAGAGGACGAAGACATGACCTCAATAAAGCAAACAGAACAGATATAGGTTCAAATGTCAAAGAGATACAGGAAAAACAATATGGGTCTTGCAGCCCCATTGGCAGACTTGACCACAACCCACCCTGAGGTAGAAACACAGGCAGGCACCAATAGGAAATATCTACCTCAGGAATTAATGCAAACAGGTTTCTCATGGATCCACCAGGTCTGCCTGCTAATCTTTTGCTGTACTTACAGTGGTGCCTGTCTGCGTTTCTATCTCAGGGTGGGTTGTGGTCAAGTCCTCCAATGGGGCTGCAAGACCCATATTGTTTTTACTGTATCTCTTTAACATTTGAACCGATTTCTGTTCTGTTTGCTTTGTTGAAGTCATGTCTTCGTCCTCTACAAGTTTGCAATTCACATCATGCCCCTATCTCTGCTACTTCCAGAGTTAGTTCTTCGTTGACCTTGGAATCGGTCATCAAGGTCATTTTCAATTTAACCGTCTGATGGCCCCCCTGGCTGTTCCAACGTATTCCATGGCCATGTCCAACGTATCTGCAATGCTAGGGATGATATTGAGCGTTAACACTTGAGATGAAACACCCTGTATATTCGTTAACGTGGGGCAGGGGGGGGGGGGTCTATTCCCAGATTTTGGCATATTTCTTTCCCATTGGCTGCTGATTTTGTTGCCTCCGCTGACGTCACGATACAGCTCAACAGCTTCCGCACATGCGCACAAGCCAACCCGGAAATGCCCCAGTGTGCGTGCCTCCTGTGACGTCACGTAATGAGCTTGGGAGTGACCAACCTTACTATAGATTATTGTTCCACCAATCTTGATGTGGGGTACATTCGCTGTTGCAGTCCAGCTCCATTCTTGCGCTCTCTTATCCCTATAGAGCAGTGAAACGACGTAGTATTATTGTATATAACTCTATGCTGGAGCCCTAATGGGTTAGCTGCAAGGGGCACTGCAGAGAGAAATAGAAGGGCGTCATACTGAAGGCGATGATGTGAAGAGTGATTTCTTAGACCTATAACGCGCGATTTTTGTAGTTGGAGAAAACAACGTTATTTTAAGCCTAAGAAATCCGCTCTAACGTTATTTTTCCCTCCATTTTTATGTAGTGCACCTTGTAGTTATGCCCTCCAAAACCCATACTGGTGCCAATATGACGGCAAATGTCACTGCTCTATACTGCTTGAAGTTACGTCCTTCATAAAGTATATTCGGCTTCTGTCATAACTAAAACGACATTCCAGCATGTTAAACGGTAAACTCATTAATGTGTATAAGACTGCGGCATCTTCCTTACGCGACTGATGTTATACAATACTCCCTAAACCATCCGACACTAATCGGTAACTTCATTTGCTAATTCAGTTAGGGCTTAGCCCAAACAAAATAGCCGTGGCAGCGAACTTGATAGTGAACAGCAACTTCGTCACTTCATTTTCAGGAGTGATGTTTTTCTACGGAAGTAGTAGAGCGTGGAGAGAGTTGTGAAAAGACGTATAATAGTGAGAACACAAACTTGGACGTGACAAACTTGGACGTGACACCAGCAGGGGATAAGGAGAAAACAATGAATAAAACAATGAAGAGGCGGTGATGAATGTCTAGGTAACAATACCCAATAATTAGATCTCTTGGAGTAACAAGTCGATAAAATCTCTTCTTCAATTGTTACAACTTGTCGTTGTTATACGAAATAAAGGTCTAGAACAACGCTAGTCTAAATCCGTAAAGTCCAATACTAAAGTAATCAGTTGGGTTAACCAAAGGACTGTACTACAACACGCAAATTGGGTTGATTAGAAGGAGTTTAAAGTGGCGGCGATGTAGGGGTTTCAGCACATCGTCCCACAATTTGATTGTTGGTAGGTAACTACGAACGAATGATGTCTGTTTATTTTATTATTATTATTACCTTGGCATTGCATGGCATTTTAAACACCTAAAGAAAGGACCTAAAATTGTCCTTGGCAAAGTGGAGCACACCTCTCATCGTCTCATTCAGGTGACGGCCTCTGTTGACAGGTTCCTGTATCATTGTAGACGCTTATGATTTACCAGTCACTGGAAATTGTGTGTTACCAGGAATTCTTTTCTTGTTTCTCAGTGACATAAGAAACAACCGTTTTGTTTTTTTAGCCCACCCTACTTTGGGTGGGTATATTATGAAGTCAGTTTAAACAGCAATCTCTCATTTGGTATAGGACAGTCGTGCCTCCCCCCCCACCCACACACACACAGAAGCCCCCAAGGCACTCCATAATTATCTGTGTAACATGGTCAAGTAATACACAATAGTGGGGAAAGGTTGTGTTAGGTTAACATTTTAGTTTCTTTCCAAAATATGTCCAGAACAGGTTCCACAGTCTTTGAAGTAGGTTGGTAGTCTGTCACACTATCCTACTGCAACTGTTAAGGGACTCTGCCATGTTCCCCTTTAGTGTCAATGCCATACCCCCACTCTAGCAGAACAGGCTTTCAACAAATTGTTATGTTTCATTTGGTTTCATATCAATATCACTGCCGGCCAGCTAAGGCCGTCAGACGCTTGAGCTCCTCACAGTCAATACAGCTATCTCAATGGGGTGCGAGTCGAAATCGAAAAGTGACATCTGTCGGCATTAATTTCTGAGCGTTCCAGCAAAACAATGGCGATTTCCGTGTCGTGTTTTGGTGATGAAGTAATTAAATTATTATAGCGGACGTAAGTAACGTATTCTTACCGCAACTCTTGTGTTTAGTTATTGTGTAAGTGATCCAAAAGTCAAACATGCATGACAGTCAAAATGGATGTAATTACCCTTTAAATAAGTAAACTAGAGAAATTTTAGAAATTTCAGAATCTTAGATATAACCAGAACTTTTAGAAGTTTGTTTGTGAAATCCTCTTAATCGTTTTTTTTTTATCTCCATGAAGAATATAACTAGTTTCACTGTATTTTCTTCGACCTCGGATCACTAGGTATGGGAATAGGCTGTCAGTTGATGGTTTTCCACCATTGACATCGCAATCGGTATATTAGCACGTTGGTGCATTCATGGTAACAACTACGCCCTACAACGATGGCGAAGATGTTGCCACAAATGCATCGGTGTGATAAAATACCAAGTGCGGTGCCATTGGTGAAAAACCATCAACTGATAGCCTATTCCAATATTTTTAGTGGTCCGATGTTCGAAAAAATATAGTGAAACTAGTTATATTCTTCATGAAGACAAAAAAGATTATGAGGTTTTCACAAACAAATAATTATATAGACCGGAGGAAATTTGAGTGATCCTTGCACGGAGTTAGTGTAAAGCACTTTATTGCTGGAACCTACTCAAAAGGATGTTCACTTTAAGATTCTGTAGGATGCCAAGCTGAAAATCTTCTGCTTTAAAGACGGCGAACAAAATGGCGCCCAATCTTTAACTCAATTTTCGGAATTTTGGCCTATTTTGTAAGAACTGTCTGTGGTAGAGAAAAATGGTAGAAATGAAAGTTATTTGCAATAATGTACTCTATGATGTATGTCCTATTAATTTTTATCATATCTACTACAGATTTCGAGGAAAACGGCTATTTACGCCTAGTTAATGCCCATAGATGTCTCAATTTGTCAACTTAAAACTTTCAACAACTGCTGCATCGTTTCTAATTCAGTTGGATGACTCCAATTAGGTTTATTCGAAAGGTGGGAATGTCATTAAGTGTAATTAAAAGGACCTAACCATTGTTAGAGACCGAGCTACGTTCATTTTACTGGGGGCTGGTATCACAGTCACTGTTCGATTTTTAGCTCATTTTCAAATTTCAATTGCTTTTCTGACGTTTCTAATTTAGGTGGATGACTCCAATTATGCTCATTCGAAATGTGGGAATGTCTTCTTTGCATCACGTGTAATGGTTTACCGTCGTTAGAGGCCGAGCTATGCCCGTTTTACTAGGGGTTGGTATCACAGCCACCATTAGATTTTTCACTCGTTTTCAATTTTCAACTGGTATTCTGACGTTTCTAATTCATGTGGACAACTACAATTAGATTTATACCAGAGGTGGGAATGTGGTACTTGCATCCAGAGTAAATAAAAGGGTTTATTGTTGATAGGGACCGAGCTATACCCGTGTTATTAAGGGTTGGTATCACAGCAACAATTTAATTTTTTGCTCATTTTCAAGTTTCAATGGGTGTAGCTTGGTGTCTACCAATAACAGACCGTTTTAATTACCCTTGATGCGAAGAAGACATTCCCACCTTTCGAATGAGCCTTATTCGAGTCATCTAATTCCCACTTAAATTAAAACCGTCAGAATTAAAATTGTCAGAATAACAGTTGAAAGTTGAGAACGAGTGAAAAAATCGAATGGTGTATGTGATACCAGCCCCTAGTAAAACGGGCATAGCTCGGTCTCTAACAATGGTAGACCCTTTTAATTACACTTAATGAAAAGAAGACATTTCCACCTTTCGAATGCAGCTAATCGGAATCATCCAACTGAATTAGAAACGACGCAGCAGTGGTTGAAAGTTTTAGGCTGGCAAATTGAGACATTTTTACAGGCATTAAATAGGCCTAAATGGCCCAAAATGGCCGTTTTTCTCGAAAACTGAAGGAGATATGAAAAAAAATAACAGTACATACGTTATGGAGTACATTATTGCAAACAACTTTTATCTCAATCATTTTTCTGTACCACTAACAGTTCTTGCATAATGGGCCAAATTGACAGATTGTTAAGATTGGGTGCCATTTTCTCCGCCGTCTTCAAGGTTTTCAGTGTAGCAACCTACAGAATCTTAAAGTGAACATCCTATTGAGTAAGTTCCAGCAATAAAATGTTTTATACCCTTCCGTGCAAGGTTCACTCAAAAAATGGCCAAATTCCTCCGGACTAAAACTAGCGGAATTGGCTGAATTTGACTGTGTTCTATTTTCAGAGCATCCCTAATGAGTCAAGTTCTAGCTGCTTTGACTCATTCCTCAACTGATTCTGAAGACATCTCGATGTCAAGTAACAAAGTTCCTCGCCTCTCTCTGCCCCGTCAATCAGTTACTTTCATAGAAAAGAAGGTACCAGAAATTACTGTTACAGACATATCGGCCATTGACGGAAAGTTGATTGAAAGTGAAAGTGTAGAGACAGAAAAGGTAAGAAAGAAAAGTCGCCACATTGTTCCTACACAATTAAGCTTTTGTACCTCATTATTATTTTTTTTGTCTACTGGTTCTAGTAAGTTTTGTTGCCAAATCTAACAAAAAAGGACATCTGCATAATGTGAATAGACAAATAAAACAAAATGCAATGGAGCCAAAATGTGAACTGTCGGGGATAACAAGTGAACAGCAATAATGTTCACGTGTTACACGACCAAGAAATGAACCAGAGTTTTTGGAGTGGGCCGCCTATTGAAAATACCCAGGTTCTCTGGTAATTATTTGGAAACCTTACTTTTCACGCTATTGACTTAATTCTCCACCAAATCCTTTCATTGTTACGGTTCACAAGATCGTAACAAAACCTGCGTAATTTGGAAAAATTGACCATAATTTTGTTGAACAGAGACCGTGACTTACACTAATTTGAAGATTTTACGGAAACAAAATTTTTTTTTTGGGGGGGGGGGTGGTCATCCCCCCCCCCACCCCCAAATTACGTGCCTCACTCGTGCTGACAGGCTCGCTCCAGATAAACATATAAACATCAGAAACCGCAACCAAAAACTTGTACAGCCAGAAATAATTTCCGTTTACCTGGTCGAAATCAGGTTCTCTTTTTGTGCTGTCGTCTTGTAGTATTGCGTCGGCCTCACTACGGCTGTGAGAAGCTTTTCAATGGTTTTAATAAATGGTTTTGATTAATGGTTTTAATGGTTTGAATAATTCTTTTCATAGAAGAATAGGCTCTTGTGCAGGTTTTAGTTAAGAGTTTCTAAACCATAATGACGAAAGGATTCGCCAGGTAGGTGAATTAAATCAATAGCGTGAAAAGTAAAGTTTCTAAATAATTACCACTTCCTTAAACTATGACCCAGTAGCCGATTGTTGTCGGTGAAGCATTTTTGTTCGGCCCATGCTTTATTTTCCTATTCATCCCATTGTTGACTTGTTTATCCTTTTGTATTTTCTATTGAAAATACCCAGGTTCCCTGGTAATTATTTGGAAACCTTACTTTTCACGCTGTTGACTTAATTCTCCGCCGAATCCCTTCGTCATTACGATTCAAAACATCGCAACGAAACCTGCGTAACTTGGAAAAAAATGACCATAATTTTCTTGAATAGAGACCTTGACTTACCCTAATTTGAAGATTTTACGGAAACAAATATTTTTTTTTTAAATCAAGGTCGCTGTTTGCGAAAATGGCGGTCATTGGTGTTGCAGACATAGGGCCTTAGGGCTTCGTCGGACAGATGACCGGGTGCAGTTAACGCTCGCTAAAACCCTTTGACACCTTTTGAAGGTATATGTGTCCTGTCCCTGAACTTAGTCAAGGCCACCTTTATGATGGCTAGTGCGGTAATCGGTTTATCTAACTGCCTTTCCCTAAATAAAAGCTGCTTGTTTTTTGGAGGGAGGAGTATGGATTAGCATGACATCCTTGTTCATCCTGGGGCCGATGGCCGTGCTCGCCCAGGACTGGACCAAGACTAGACTAGTGAAGCGGGTTTTACGAGGGTTCCTCAGGAACAGGAAAACAATGAGCAAAGCACAGAATAGTGGGCGACTGTTAACCTCCATGCCGAAATGACAATAGCTAAAGTGTGCGCGTCCTATCTTGAGTTCGCCGCAGAACGAACACAGATAATCGATTGTACGTTTTCCGGCAGCAGAGTTCCTTGTTGATATCCAAGATGGTTACAAAAACAATGTCGGCCGTCGATTAAAGCCGCCCCCTCCAGGAAGACATAGTCGCTCGTAAAATACTTCCAGGACTCAAGATACGCCGCGCGCACAATAATTACGTCTCTGATCTATAGCTTTTTTTTAACCTTCTGTCATCAGACGTGTGCTAATGCTTATATAGATGAACCAGATCAATTCTGAACCGAACTAGATTGTAAGAATGAGAAAGGAATCCATAGGGAAAGTAAATATGAGTGGAAACCATTAAGTGCAAAATAATCATTTTCACAGTGTTTTGCCTCTCAGTTTGGAATAGTTGTTAAGCTTACTGGCTTCCATTTTCTGTTAACTCAGGTAAGTGCCTTTTAACTGGTATCGACGATCTGTTTCTTGACGAATTACTCGTTTTTGTTTGTGACAGGCATTGCGAGCAACGTGTATGCTAACCACCTAATAGTTGTCTTCTTTCTAATTTTCCAGGTTAGTTGGGCTGTGTACAATCATTATTTTAAGTCTGCTGGTTATTTGAGATTGGGATTCTTTTTCTTGTTATACATCTTGTCAACTGCCTGTGGAACATCTTCAAATTATTGGTTAACTATTTGGAGTAATGATCCGCCAGGCGACACTTCAACACGGGATATGCGATTGGGAGTGTATACACTTCTAGGCGTTGGCGAAGGTAAGAATGAGAAAGGAGTCAGACGCAGCATTGTATGCAAATTCTATAGCACTAATTTGGCCACAAAAGAACACGACACTGATAGATACTTGGTATCTCTTAATTATAAGAGACTGATGGAGACTTGGTGAGACTTGTTAATTGTGTGAGTAGGTAAGAATGAGAAGGGATTTAATGTAGAATTAAGTGTCAATTCTAGCGCTAATCTAGTCGCAAAACTATAAGAGAATGATAGAGACTTGGTGAGACTTGGTAATTGTGTGCAAAGACAAGAATGAGAAGAGATTTAATGCAGAAATAAGTGTCAATTCTAGCGCTAATCTAGTCGCAAAACTACATGAGACTGATAGAGGCTTGGTAAGACTTGTAATTGTGTGCAAAGGTAAGAATAAGAAGGGATTTAATGCAGAAATAAGTGTCAATTCTAGCGCTAATCTAGTCGCAAAACTACATGAGACTGATAGAGGCTTGGTAAGACTTGTTAATTGTGTGCAAAGGTAAGAATAAGAAGGGATTTAATGCAGAAATAAGTGTCAATTCTAGCGCTAATCTATTCGCAAAACTATAAGAGAATGATAGAGACTTGGTAAGACTTAGTAAATGAGAAAGGATTTAATGCAGAAATAAGTGTCAATTCTTGCGCTAATCTACTTGCAAAACTACATGAGACTGATACAGACTTGGTAAGACTTGTTAATTGTGTGCAAAGGTAAGAATGAGAAGGTATTTAATGCAGAAATAAGTGTCAATTCTAGCGCTAATCTATTCGTAAAACTATAAGAGAATGATAGATTTAGTAATTGTGTGCAAAGGTAAGAATGAGAAGGGATTTAATGCAGAAATAAGTGTCCATTCTAGCGCTAATCTAGTCACAAAACTATAAGAGAATGATAGACTTGGTAATTGTGTGCAAAGGTAAGAATGAGAAGGGATTTAATGTATAAATAAGTGTCAATTCTAGCGCTAATCTAGTCGCAAAACTACATGAGACTGATAGAGACTTGGTGATACTTGTTAATTGTGTGCGAAGGCAAGGATGAGAAGGGATTTAATGTAGAATTAAGTGTCAATTGTAGCAGTAATATGGAGGCAAAGCCGCACTAGACTGATAGAGACTTGGTGCGACTTATTAATTGTGTGCAAATGTAAGAATGAGAAGGGATTTTAATGTAGAAATAAGTGTCAATTCTAGCGCTAATCTTGTTGCAAAACTCTATGAGACTCCACCCGAACTCCAAGCACAAGACATTAATCTCGTAAAGCTGCTATTAAGCCATTTGCTATAAATCCATTTCATATAATTATGGTGGGTAGAAGATCTGCTGTCGCATTTCTGAGACCATTTTACGCATATCCCAACCTTATACTAATTTCACACATAATAATTTGTCGCGGGTCAGTCCTGGGTTGGGGCCATTCCTGGTTAGTCCTCATGCCAAGCCTCGCTTTGATTTCACGCGTGGTAAATGCTTGGGAATACTCGCAGCGCGCTCAGCATTGTCGCATATCAACAAATATTGATGACAGAAGGATAGATGCAAATAATTCATTTCTCAAATTGTGCGTTTTCAGGTGCAGCTCGACATTTAATTACAAACTGAAGTGTTTGATTATAACTAAAATGTTCGATTATAAATAAGATACACAATAATTGAAAAAAAAAATTAAATACAAAGATCAAACGCCAACTTTTCCATGAATGTAGGGAGAAAAAACCATGGGAAATAAAGCTAAAGGAAAACAATTACTAAAGTAGTTTTCTTGAGCAACTTCCTGCTCCACCTGGTGAAATTTTGTTAAGGCAATTAATCTAACCTAACCTAACCTACCCTATATATATGTATTATAACAACAAGAGAAAAAATACCAAACCATTTAAAAAAAAACACCAAACCATCTGTTAAGTTTTTCTCCCTCGGGTTATTTTCCACTTTTGTTTCTCAGTCGTTTTCTTCAAGCTTTTGTCTGTGTTTTTTTTTATTTATTTTTTTTTAAACTTGGATCATTATAGAGACAGAGTCTTACGGGCGGACTGTGACATTATGGCTGATCAATGGATAGTGCATTATGAATAACAACTCTCACTAGATATTGGACATTAGTTTATTCAGGTAGCTTGCCTGCCACTGCCTAAGCTCTACTTGGAAATCATTAATGAGATTTGGATGATATAATTGGGGGCATGCATATAACTGGGGCATGCAGACTGAAATATATGACGATTGGGGAAAAATAGGAAGACATTTTCTAATAATTAGACCAAATGTTTAATACTTACGATTCGGAAATGGAATGGCGGATAGCTAGGAGTAGTATTGCTGTCTAACACCTGAGCTAATACAATGGTTGGCACGGTGATGCTGGAAATTACATTGTTGTAGCATAATACAGTTCAATAATACACATAATGTGCACATAATGCATGAGCACAAGGCTGTTGGAAGTAAGGCAAGCTGAGAGACAGAGTTGGATTGTAAGGTCGACTGTGATACATTAGCCGCAATACGACGAAGATTATCCAAAAATGACGGGAATATTACTATATCTCAGATGTGTCCTTACAGAACCTTAGAAAGTACAGAATTTGTCCCACAGTCAATAGGTTATAAACCCATTGTTTTTCATTTTTGTGTGTTATTCGTAACACCTTTTCCATGACACCAACCTCTTTCCGTATATTTGATAAATACGATTTGGTAAATACTAATCTACCATGCTGGTCTCGATGATTTTATTTCTTGCTCTATTAAATGTTATTTATTTACTTTAATATGGGTATAAAGCCCATTTCTGTTGCCCTTTGGAATTATTGTCAGACTGAGTGAGCAGAGATTCAAAATACTGTCCTTTGGATACCAATACTGACGTCCCAATAGAGCAGTGACACGACGTAATATTATTGTATATAACTCTATGCTGGAGCCTTAATGGGTTAGCTGCAAGGGGCACTGCAAAGAGAAACAGAAGGGCGTCATATTGAAGCCGATGCTGTGAAGATTGATTTCTTAGACCTAAAACCCGCGATTTTTGTTGTTGGAGAAAACAACGTTATTTTAAGCCTAAGAAATCCGCTCTTCCGTTGTTTTTCCCTCCATTTTTATGTAGTGCACCTTGTAGTTATGCTGTCCAAAACCCATACTGGTGCCAATATGGCGGCAAATGTCACTGCTCTATAGCTGAATATGGAAAAGGCCTAGAAATTCGTTCAGATTTGGAGTAACGAACTCGTAATATTGTCTACCTAAGAACGTATGGTAAACTTAGGGTTTTAGATATACCTATTTTCAGTTTTCCAATCTTCCAATACACTATATTGTCTTCATTTATTTTACATAGCTCAACTTTTATTTTACAGGTCTTTTCACGTTGTTCGGCTACGTCGTAGCCGGTTATGTTCTCCTGAGAGCGGCAGGTATTCTCCATGATGATATGCTGTGGAACATCCTCAAATCCCCAATGAGCTTCTTTGACACAACCCCTATGGGCCGAATATTGAATCGATTTTCCAGAGATGTTGACACTGTGGATGGAACGCTCCTGTTCAACGTGCTGTGGATTGT
>JAHWFP010179329.1:0-13156 GCA_023313725.1 Lithobius niger | reverse complement strand
TCCCCGACCCACAAATTAATTTCGTTCTGAAACGCCAAGCTCTTTCTCCAAATTAATCCCACCGACTAAGACTACAAACGTTATATTGAAATACTCAAAACTCGCGCATTAATCAATTTTCAAATTTTTCATTTAAATCGTCCATCATTACTCGGCGGGATTAACTTTAGGTAAAGAGCTTGGCGTTTGATATCACTTCAAACCACCGAAAAGCTTGGCGGGAATCCTGAAAAAGTTTTGTTTTCGGGACAATTCAACGACCGCAGCAGTTGGGTGACTTTCTTTCAACACATTTTCTTTGCTTGTTTTGAATTACGTAACCATCTTTAATTCACACGTACTTACAAGTTTGTTGTGGAAATAGTCCCACCACAATTTTACCAACCCCCCCCCCAAAAAAATTAACTTACACCTTTGGGGCTATAATTGCCAACGTTCATTATAAGTCTAGAAAAGTCACTGTATGACATTACTTACTATTTTCTTGTAATACTCCTCTAGAACCTTGGAATCACGTCTTTACCTTGAGGAGCAGACGAACGATTGCATCATACGAACTATCGCATCTCACCTCTTCCAAGCCTACGAGGACCTGGCGGTGGTTGCGGCTACTAATTAACACCTCTCGTATTGCGTTGCTTCCGTGCTGCTTGTACGCAAAGCATTAGCAAAGGTGCTAGTAGCCCGCATCTGCCGCTAGGTTCCTCGTAGGCTTGGAAGAGTGTAAGATTTAGTCAAATTTCAGTAACATAGTAAATAAAAATTTCAACTGGAGGTCGCGTTAACTTTCATGGTGTTTCAACAGAGTCCAAATGCTGCAGTTTAATCGCAAATTTGGTTATATTTGTCGGGGTAAATTAACTCAGTGATATATTAAACTTAGATTAGTAACGATTCTATCGTATTAGTTTAGTTTACTTACGATGTGTACGAAGTGAACCGAATTCCGTAAGCTTCTGTTCCTAAGTTGCAGCGAGACGCTGGTGACGATGGGCGGAGAAGATCCCGGCCTGCTGCTATTATTTCTCGTTCAGCGACGTAGATTGAATTCGATTACTAATGATTATAATTATTGGGCATTAAGAAATAATAATTCCGTTTTTTTTTCGCTAAATAAATCATTATCACGACGGCGAATGAATGAAATGTCAAGACGCTGCAGATAAATGCCTCGAGCATAACGATAGCGCGCAACTAAAATAAGCGTGCCAAGGTCGCGCTTCCCTGGCCGACTCGCGATGACGTTAAAAAAAAAAAAAGAAAAAAGAGTGAATAAGAAGAACCGAACTCTTTTTACGATAACGGCCCCATTGAGTACGTTATCGAAATAACTTATTTATTTAGTTGCCAGCGTGTAGAAACAGGAAGGCGTGTAGTGGGATTTGATATGACGTTATGCGATGCAAAAAAAAAAAAAAAAACAACAACGAAGCTACAGTTCGTTAAGGCGGTCCCACACCACCCACTCGACGCCCAAGCATTGCTGGCGATAGCTCACGACAGGCGTTACAGTGAGATGCTGTGCAACCTTGCGAAAGTGGACTCCCACCTGGGTGGATGGGACGATTTTTCGAGTAATAATAAATGCTAATAGCTACAAATAATGAATATTTTCAAAAATTGACGTAGCAAAATGTAATTGCTGGATGCTTTGATGAGCAAAATGGCGGCCAATGTACAAGAAATGTTTTACGAAAGTATGCTCTTGCGTTATAGTTACGTTGCCAAGGGTATTGATAAGCAGTTTTACAGCTTTTTTACGTTGGTTTCGTCCTTATTTTGTTTGCTTTCGTCCATTTTCATTTTGCTTTCGTCTATTGTTGTAGTCTGTACAAATACAACAATATGGACGAAAGCAAAATGAAAGTGGACATAAAGCATAAAAAAAAAAAGACGAAACCAAGGTAAAAAAAGCTGTAAGTTAAATAACGACTGATAACAAATTGCGGGGCCATCGTGAAGAGCGCCCCTACTATAGGTAAAAACAAAAGGTAACACGTCACTCGACTAAAAATTACAAACGTATTTATCGGCGTTATTTAACTTAAAACTGCTTAGCAAGGCCCTTGACAACGTCAAGAGTGATGATGAGCATCGTCATCTACTAATAAAATACTCATTCGGGCAAAAGGAAGGTCTAAGTGAAAACCAATTACTGGAAACACGTGCAGCAATCCTTTTGAACTTGTCTAAAATTGCGACGCAATTCGTGTATCTAATGCGTGAAGGAGGAATTGTCGGCTGGCTAGAGGTTTTGACTCTAGGATATTCAAACCGTGTTTCAGCTAAACGCGAGCAACTTTAAATCGAACGAAATTTGCAGGCCTCGAAAGGCGAATTTATTTCGTAGATGCTGACTTACAGAGCCAAGTTGAATTGTTTTAAAGTGGTCTGCAGCGATCACTGTGTTGATAATTCGGTAAAAAAAAAAAGAAAAATTAGTTGCAAAAATTTGCCGACGCATGGCACCGACGTAACTTGTTTCTAAGTTGGCGGAAACAACCACTGAGATTAATTTCCTGCAGAAGCAGGAATATAATAATAATATTCCAATATAATAATACTCAATTTTCAATAAAACTTGGCGGCAGCATGTAAGTAACTTACATAACATTTTAATAAGTTCCAATTGTTTTTAATTGTTTTCTGCTGTAACGTTTTAATAAGTTTCCTTTTGGTTTAGGCCTACTTTGTATTACGCCCACTTCTTGGTACCTACAGAAAAAAAGATACGTTCGACGAAGTTTTATAATAAAATAATAAATAATAAATAAATGGATTCAACCACTAGAGTGGTTGGGAGTTAGAAGGGCTTGGGGCCACTTATACTAGTCCCTGTCAATGTTAAAAAAAATATTAAGAGGAGAACTCCGGCCTTTTTAAAAAAACCCGTAGACAAATCTTGCCCAAAAGGTGCTTAAAACGGTCAACTGAGCCCGCCTATGTGTTTATTATTATGTGTTTATTTATTTAATTTTCTATTCCCTTTGAAGAAGTACGATGGAAGGACCATCAACGTCAAACGGCCCTTATACCAAAAAAAAAAAAAAAAAAAAAAATACGGAAGACCGTGTATAAATGTGACATGTGCTTCAAATTATTTGGCCAAAAGAGTAATTTAAATGCACATGTCCGAACACATACTGGTGACAAATCACACAAGTATGTTATTTCTACAAAATCCTTTACTCACAAAGGCAAGTTAAATGAATATGTGCGCAGGCCCGTAGCGACTGGCTGGGGGGGGGGGGGGGGGGAATGGGGAGCTCATCCCACCCCAACCGTTCAAGAATAGTTGGCAAATTCTAATTGTCAACCGAGAGTCAACATGGATAAATTTTCACTTGAATATTTTTTCTGTATTAATGCAGAAACAACTACATTTTTTTCCCTTGAATACTGGTTAATCATTACCATCATTCGGTCAGTTTGAAAGCAAAATTTAAGTTTGTTAGTTTCGTAACACTTCTGTTTAGCATGCGAGTAACTGAAACGCTGCCCCTGACCGTGTTTCTGATCGCTTCCCTGCAGCACTCCTCACTTCCACGCGACTGGTAAGAAGTACGTGAGCTCAAAGCTTGGCTGTGCTGAGCGGGAAAAGAGGAGTGCTCTGCGAAAATTTGGGTAGTTGGTAAAACTGAAAATTGATTTAGTCGTTTTGTTTGCTATTCTGTCGAGCGTAAAAACAAAACAAAACAGAAAAAAAAAACAGATTTGCATTAACTGTTTCTCCGCGGCGATTTTGGGCGTTTGAAATCGTGATAACAATAAATCGTACATAGTTTGCAAAACTAAGAATTGAGTTGCGTATTTTAGTTGCCTTCTTCTGTTAGACAGTGGTGCCCAGACGGGGTTTTGTAAGCAGCAATTCCTAACTGGTATTTTAGGGAGGAGAAAAGTTACAGATATATTAATCATATGAAAAACCAAAATTGGTGAAAGGGGCCGCCAAGTTCCGAATGGTTCGGCCGTTCAAAGGAGTGATATCAACACACCAAAACATTCGCCAAGTTAATCGCACCGCGTAATAGTTCGAAGGTCAAATGGAAACTTTCGGTAGCAATGTTCATGTTTTCATTTAACGTCCAAAGTATTATTGTGTGTTAAATATTTTTGTATGTTGATATCAGTCCTTTTTTTAAAATTGTGTAGTTAGACTGAACTCCACTACCGTGTAGATGTCCAATAAAGTGGCACGTCAACAAGAAATTGGTTTTCAACTGTTTGCAACTACTTTCTGCCTAGAGGCCGAACCATTCTCAACTTAGTCACCTCTTTATAGGTTTTTGGTTTGGTTTTAATTTTGTTGTAATTTGTTTTATTTAGTTTGTTTTAGTGTGTTGATATCACTCTTTTGAAGGGCCGAACCGCTCTCAACTTGCCAGTTTTTGGCTTTGTTTATTTTGCTTCTTTTTTTTTTGACAGTTTGTTTATTTTTCATGAATTGGACGTGAATACAATTTCTTTGGCAACGTTGTTTACATTTATCGTGATACACTAGTGGCACGCACGTCAGTATACACGTTGTCATTGTCCGAACTTTGACCGTCCAATGAGAGACGATGCCGACAATACTAACAATGGTTATAACAATATTTTTTTTTACTTACGTGCCCTCCCACTCCATCCCCATTGCACCCCAGGCTCCAAACCATAAAAGGTACGCAGTTCGTATTGTACTGCACCCATTCGTCCAATTTCATAGCTGGAAGCCTTCCCGTTATATCCGTATCGATGAATAATCACCCAATGGGATTTAACATGGGGATGAGCGGACTAGCTAGCTAGCTAGTAACTAGTAGTAACACATTTTCAACGTTATTGAGGGGCAGATTTTGCATTGAAATCAGTTTAGGTGGCATTCCTACACGAGTTAATTTTTGTCAGGTGGGTCATTGCTCTCGATTTCAACACAATTTAAGCCTTTGTACCGGATTATTATTTTTATCCAAGTACCTGAAATGTGCTCAACTCTGATTCAGGTTCTAAGACACTAACGCAACGGCGTCACGCTACAATGGTTTACAACCTCGACAATTGAATTAATGTGATGTTTGTTGTGATGTTTGTTGCCTAACTTGGCACGACACACTAGCGTGTGTCTAGATATACCAAAATACAGCATCATTGCCAGGATTTAAAAAGTTTCTTAGGTAAAGCAGATACATCAACAAAATTTACATAAAACAAAACTTAGTAAGGACTTCTGCCAAGTTTTCGCCGTCTGAAGTCGTGATATCAAAGAATCTCACAAATTTTATTAAAAAGTTCTTCTGCTAGCCCCGTACTGCCATGGTTTTAGTTAAAACTAAACGTGAACTAAATCCGTACTTCATGAAAATCGGGTACAGTTGGCAAAATTAAACATTTTGTTGGAAAAATTGCTGTTTGATTAGCTGCAGTCCGTCTTTCTGTTAACCTATCGCCACTACGATTTGAAGATCCTTTTTGCATTAATGCGAAACAGCTACATTTTTTTTTATAAAACAAACTTGTTAACAATTTAAAAAAAAATTCGAAGGTCCCAAATTAAAGGACAACATCGACCCTATTCAGTTTACGAAATGAGGTCAAAAATTACTTAAGTTACCCCTAAATCAAGGGAGAAAAAAATTAAAATGAAATATGTCGATTTCATATTTGAAAGCCTCTTTCCAAAATAACACCACCAGTTGTTTTGCACAACACTGAGCAAATGAAGTTTTTGTTTTTTCATCTTTCGACGGTCCGTTGTTGAAAAGCTGGAGCATGTTGTTGCTTTAAAATATGGAAGTTTTTTGAAATAAAACCTCTAGGCCAAGTCGTTTGGGATAAAACTGAGCAAAATATTTCGCTGGGCTATAGTTGCAACCCTCCCCTACTGCCTATCTGTCAAACCAACATCATTCACAGGAACAACCAACAACGGATTTTTGGTGGTCACTTTCTATGAATCTACGGTTTTAGCTTCTTAAAAAAAATCGTACCACAAATAAGTAATGCCAAATGCAGATTTGCTATTTTTTTTTTTTTTTTTTTGCTCTCGGCCACTGAATCCAAAAATGAATAATATAGCAGATCGCCACAAAATCTGAGCACATGGAACCTAACTAAACTCTTTACTTACTTTCACATATTAAACTACCTATAGTGTCCGCGGCCTATCTTGAGTTCCCCGCAGAACGAACACAGATAACCGATTGTACGTTTTCAGTAGCAGAGTGCCTTGTTGATATCCCAAGATGGTTACAAAAACAATGGCGGCCATCGATTAAAGCCACCCCCTCCAGGAAGACGTAGCCGCTCACAAAATACTTGCAGGACTCAAGATACACCGCGCACACAATACGCAATTATTTCATAGCCAAACGATGTCGTTGCTATAGATACCCAGGTAGCATTGTTACCATGGCAACGATGCAGACATAGGGCCTTAGGGCTTCGGGCAGATGATCAGGAGAGGTTAACGCTCGTTAAACCCTTTGAAACCCTTTGACGCCTTCGCCAACGCTGCTCTGGCAACTGAATTCTGGCTGCGAAAATATGAAGAGAGATTGTTGCGTAACGCGCCCAAACCTTACGGCGAAATTATGCCTTAAGGTTGATTTCGCCGCAAGTTATTTTGCCAATTGACACTAGGTTCACAGATAGGAGGGCGATCCAGTCAAAGGCTGGGCAATAAATTCGAATCCGGGCCTTGTCATGTGAGCCTATGATTTTCTGGTGTACATTGTAGCAATTTGTAACTCTTTGTTTTGTCTTGTTATATACTAAGTGTTTGTAAAATTATTTGTAAATACGTTTCGAAATAAATAGTTCCGTCACTGTAAGAAAGATAAAGAAAGATTCACTTAGTTTTGCATCTCAAAATAATAATAATAATAACAGTTTTATTCATGTACAATTACAGAAACAATTACTACAAACTGCGCAATAACCTGTACAGGCATGAAACACAGAAGGGCTTGTGTCTGCACGTAAAAATTCGATAAATCATCTATATAGGCTATTTGTTTAAATAGTAAGTGAGAGATTAATACAGATGAAGTGTAATCTAAGCATGTAAGTCCCAGAACACCCTCACAATTTTTTAAGGGGTTGAAAGAAAACCGTAATTGAAAGACCTTAATTAAGCAAGTCAAGTGCCGCAACGATAGCTTCGATACGATGAGCCTATCCAAAATGGCAGCTGGTCAAATATGAAGAATTTTCTTTGCATCTCTATGTGTTACTCAGGCTAAAGACGTCGCAAAAGGACCTAAGTGGTAGCAAAATGCTTCGTTCAATTTAGTTTTTTCACAACTACAACGTCTTTTGCGGTTTGAATCCCAGAGTGTAGCTTAAGTGCCGCCTCCCCCCCCCCCCCTCCCGTTCCCGGGCTTCAAACCCCTAAAGACGTGGGTGTAATCCAACTAAATTGAACGAAGCATTTTGCTGCCATCAACGTTCCTTTACTACGGCTTTGGTCGAGTAAGACATAGGGATGCAGAGGAAATTCCTAATGTTTAACCGGCTGCCATTTTGGATGGGCTGGACGTATCGAAGCTATCATTGCGGCAATTTACTCGCCTAATGAAGACCTTTTAAGTAAGGTCTTCCTTTAACCCCCATTCCATTGAAAATGTGTGAGTTGGGGACCCTGTCCCCCCCCCAAGGAGACAGGCGTAATGCCGGAACGAAAAGGTACACCTTTGGGCATAAAAATGATCGTTTTCGTTATACTGGGGCTTTAAACAATGCCATTCAATAATGCCACTCTTTGGCATCAACAATAGAGATTCCTTCTGCCTTCATTTACGTACGTTCTTATTTACAACAATGAAAAAGTTTGCATTGTTGTCGGGTTCCTTGAACCTCGATACAGTGCGTTCACTTTTTATGCCCAAAGGTGTACATCTTTTAACCAAACGTACATTGCCAGAGTTTCACTATTTTCTTTCAACCTCTTAATAAGTTGAGGGAATTCTGGGAGTTTTGGGACACCCTGTTTATTAATTATGTGATGTGATTATCCATTATTTTTTTTTTAACATCGTTCCAGTTTTTAATACTTCTCATCTCGTTTGAAAGCTTGTTAAAATACAGTGGTACAAGATAGTTCATGCCTCTTTTTCCATAAGTATATTTCGCCACTGTGGTTCAATGAGCTAGTTGTTATTGTTTCTTACAGTTCTATGTATTTTCACTTTATTTTGCAAACTGTTACAGTATTTTGTGAGAATGTTATACATTACTGAGTGTTCTACATCAAGAATTTCACGTAATTTATGGATATCCACTGTATTGTTTCTTTTTCCATCTTTACATAAAATTTTTAAGGATTTATTAACAATTCTTTGTATTTGTTGTAAGAGACGTTTTGTAGTTGTACCATAAATAGTATTTCCGTAATTAATTTTTGACATAAATTAATTACGGACAAATTTGTTTTTTTGTTCTTTACATCCAGTAATGTTTCAGATTGTAAAGTATGGGAATAGTTCTTCTTATTTGATTTACTAACTCATTTACGCAGGGGCGTGTCTTCCCATACTCCCTCGCGCACGCGCGTCGTATGAAAAGTCCAACTTTTCTAGTTAGCATCCCTCCGAACCAGAAGAGGAGGAGGTGGGATAAAATGTCAACTGCCTTACCACCACGGCTAGACCTGCCGGGAACACAACGGTCCCCAATGGTATCGAACGAGAAGGATGGGTGACCATTTCTCATATAACAAAAGAATGATATCGAAAAGAATGTAAACGGGTTTAAAAGTCTAAGAGTTTGAATGATTCGCCTGGCTGCAGTTAAAACATGAAACGACACTCCAGTAGAGATTGTCAAAACAAGGAGTTAAAAGTTAAATACAGAATTCTGGGCTTTTAAGAAATCGGGTTAAGCGGTTTGTGGTTAACAACCGCCTTAACATATTCGAGGATGTTGCCATGACTGTCTGCTGAAACAGGGAATTACAAGCGGAGACCACCTTTACAGTAAAGAAGTATCGACGGAAGTCAAGAATCTCGTAGTAGGAATGATGAGTTTGTGAAACAGATGTTTTGAATCAGTGGATGAAACAATTTCAAGCAGTTTAACTATATCTTTCACAGTACTATGAAAGTTGTGATATCCATCCAAAACCAAAACTGGTGTAAAAAGCAGCCAAGTTTCCAAAAAGGATCGGCCTTTGAAGGTAGTGATATCATTCAACCAGGGAAAGGCCGCCAAGGTTAATCCTATTAGCCAAGTTAATCGCACCGAATAATACTTTAGCCGTTTAATGAAAACTTGAAGATTGCTGCCGCGAGTAGCAATCTTCTAGTTTTCATTTAACTTTCGAACTATTAGTGTGTGCGATTAACTTGGCTAATAGGATTAACCTTGGCGGCTTTTCCCTGGTGGAATGTTATCACTACCTTCAAAGGCTGATCCTTTTTGGAAACTTGGCGGCTTTTTACACCAGTTTTGGTTTTGGGTGGATCTAGTGTTACAGACGTGAAAAACAGAATTTGAAAACAGGATTACCTTAACCAGGAACTATTGCAACTTATAATAAGAAAAAAAAAAAGAACTGCCTCATGAGCTCGAAACTTGATATCCTTGGATGTGGGATGCGAGACCGTTTTAGCACTGAATTTAAAAAAAAATAGGTAAACAACAAAAAATAAATTTACAAACACAGTTGCAAATTCACCAAGACTGGACATCGTGCGATAATTCATTTCGAGGTTGTCGGGTTGAGTTCAAAAAAACATTGAAATAAAAGAGATATGATCTTCTTCACGTATTGTTTGCTACTTGCAGCACTCATTTTTAAGACTGCTTTTTACGTGATGGTCGTGGTGGTTAAGAGGTGGGAGAAACCCAGCCTCTAAGGCTGACTAAAACTGATGTGATCGCGGTAACTGAAAGGGTGATCCTGTCAAAGTCCCTGCCAGACATAACGTTCAGGGTAGTGTGAGAGACTACCCGCCTCCTTCAGCCGGTGCTGGTTACTATGACATATTTTGGACTATCTCTAACTCCGTGATTGGAAATTCACAGATTCTAATTTTTAGTCATGGTGGCAGAGCGGTGGCCGAACTCAACCTAGTTGCTTGAAGAAGTTGCTCACCACTCAGTGCCCGCCAGGATAGTGTGAGAGTGGCGTCGACGAAAGTTTAACTGGAAAAATCTTCTAAACGGAATATCGTGTAATGGATAATTGTACAATTTAATCGTCTAAATGGACAATAATGTGGCTTCGGTTTCTGTTGTTATATGTATTGCCGCAGCGAGCGCGGTAGCACGAGAGAGGCAGGGACGTTAGATGATTTTCCGTTATACGAATTTCGTGTTAGACAATTTTTCGTTGTTTTGTTACACTGTATACGTTCTTCCAATTATGCTATTTTCCAGTTATCCGATCAACCCTGCCTGACATGGAGCGAGGAATGATCGTCTAACTGGAAAATCGCATAACAAACCCTTCGTCGGCCATGGGTTCTATTCTCGCCGGCTCCGAATACCATTTTGGTTCCCTGCGATTAACGACGCAAGGTCGCACACACATTGGGCCACGGGAGTAGTATGAAAATACAATATTGAGTGCGACAGACGGAGGTGACGTCATCAGATGATTGTCGAGTTGTTGGCTCCGAGCCCAGTGGACGTGAGATCGACCGTGGCAAGTATGGGGAGGAATGGGTTTGCTTAGAGCTGTCCATTTACGTCTGCAAGCTAGTCTGACCCAACTCAAACCTGATTCAAGCCATCCTGATCTAAAAAAAAATAATAACACTGGGACAGACTAGTAACTTACAGATATGGAAATACGATACTGAGATAGCCAGATGGAAGTGACGTCATCAGGTAAACAAATCAACTGCTCTTCTTGTTCACTTGATGACATCACTTCCGTCTGTCTGTCTGCCTATCTCAATATTGTATGTCTGTCACAATCCTTTTTGGGATGCCTCTTTCATTAGATAATTTTGTGAAGATAAACCGTTAAAATAATATAAATATATACATAATTACGAAGCGGTCAGGCAGCAGGCACCGACCAGATATTAGGCTCACGACCCCGCACGTCTGGTTGGCGGGATTGCATTGTGGGAAAGCTTTTCAGGACAACATGCTTCTCGAAGGGCCAGCTTCGAGACCGCCTTGAGCTCTATTTATTTCCGCCAGGATGAATATGAACAATGGAAGAATATAATGGAAGTGATCATTAGAAAGAGGGGGGGGGGTCATTAGAAGTGGGAGGGGGGGATTTGAGTGCGCTGATTGAGTGAGCAAAGCGAACGAAAATCAGCGTTTGCTAGCCAGTGTATGCAACAATTTGAAGAAATTTAATTAAGTCAAACATGAACATGCACATGAGCTACCATACTTAACCAGGGTTGCAAACCGTGAATTCAACACTGCATTCAGCTGGTATTCTATGTTTGCAATACTGATTGTAGGGTTCTTATCTCAATACGGATTGGTCATTAATAGATTTTTTTTTTAAAACGCAATTTAATTTAGACCTCTGAATGCAACGGTCTGAAAAATAATGCCTACCTTTATTTACATCTTCCACTGAAAATGTTATTTTTTTTCGCCAATTTTCTGATGATGCTTTTCAGAAATCCTGTTTTTTGAAAGCCGAGGTCGGAGCTAAGGTTTTCCGGAGATACACCGGGTAGCTTCAAGCCCCGCTCCCCCTCCCACCCCTTGCTAGACTTATACACAAGTTTTATAATTAGAAAAGTATTTTTTTCCCAGTTCATCAATAAACGTATTAGTTTGAGTCAGATGGTTCAAGACTTCAAGAACTTAATCAGAAGAAAGACATGATGTATTGTTTGAATTCGTCCATTAATGTTCTGGGTCTTCAACCATTAATGGAGTTAAGAGAGCATGACGCACGCACTTTTAGGTGTCGTTTTGTGTTTCAAGTCTTTTAGTTAGACATTAATTTATGATTTCCCGTAATATTAATTTTAACCAGGAGAACATAAAGAGTTATAGTTCTGTAAGGACGAGGTGAGATAAACAGCAGCAAGGCTCCCGCTGACCCCCTAGGTAAATTGTTATGAAAGCAAAATGCACCCACATTGTTACGAAGTTTTCAAAATAAAGGTTGCCATTTCGAGATAGAGTCGGCCAATCACTACGTATAAAGATCAAAGGGGGTAGTTCCAATCTTGGTATCAGTTGAATTGTTTTTTATTCCCCAGTATACTAGCTATACAATAAAGGTAATCACTTGACTCGCCAAATGCTACATAGCGTTTCAAAGTTCGCTACGTTTCTTTCTAAAGGAACTAATGTTGAATGTCCGTTTAATTCGATACGTGTGAGTCAAAATACATGAGAGTCACATCCTTTTTCTTAATATTTAGATTTTGTTTAATAATGCAATTACTGGACATATCGTTCGCTTCGGTCAATCTACTGGCGTCAATCCATGCTTCATATAGTTTATTCGATGCAGAGAGAAAATACAACATCGTTGTACTGATTACTAGGTCGCAAGGTCGTATTTTTTGCCATAATTAGTTCGTCTCATTCTTTAGAATATCTGCAGTTCATAAACAGTGAAAATTGTTCTTTTTACGTTAAAAGGTATAGTATACGCAGAGGTCGCATGCTTTGCTCGCTCAATCGGCGCACCCCCGAAATTCGTAAAGATAAATCATTGACAACCTTTTAAACCTACTGTCTACTGTTTCCATCCAGCCAGTCCTTTGTGCGTCCAACCAGTTGAAGCCAAACAATTTTGAGATGTATACTTCGTGTTGCGGATACTAAAAGTTACAGGTATTTAAAAAAATAATCAAGTTGCTTTCTAATTAGTTTACCTGAACAGGAAAAGTTTGATCAAACGCTGACGACATGAAACAATTTTCAGCGCGGTTTTTCAAGTTACAGTTTTTCAAGTTACAGTTTTTCAGTTGTCAAGTCAAGTTACAGTTTTTCAAGTTACAGTTTCAAGTTTTTCAAGTTACAGTAATGAAAACAGGCCTATTAGAAGAGTAACTTAATTATCTTTTTTTTTGGCGATAGGTTAACCTTCGAGGAGCCTTATTCCGGAGGAGTAGGCGTATTAACACACACGTACGTCGTACGTTTTTAGTGATGTGGATTTTATTTTATTCCATTTTATTTTATTACTGATTTACAAATTTAAGTAGGACGTAGAATTCGTGTGGGAAAATATTAAATGACT
>JAHWFP010179326.1:3112-16188 GCA_023313725.1 Lithobius niger | reverse complement strand
TTTTTAAAAATTTATATGGATTCGTATTGCATCGCTAAGTTAAAGGAACACGTTTCAAATTCAGGCCAGTTTCTTTTTTAAAATTATTAGCTTCCTGGGCCCCTGCCGTCTCCCTCCCACCTCAGCGGCTTTTCTCCAGAAACTTTTTTTTTACTTTTCATTTAAAATGAATTTATGTGAAAATTTTACCTTGCAATTCGCTGAGTTACAAGAATGCGTTTCAAATTCACGCCGCTTTCTTAAAAAAATGCTGGCTTCCGGGGTATTCTCTGCCTTTCAGGAGGCACTAGTTAAAAAAAAAATTGGGGGGAAAAATCTTTTAACGAATAAGTGTGAAAATTGTATCTGATTTCCTGGCAAACGTTTCAAATTCACGCAGATTTCTTAAAATCGACAAACTTCCGGAGATCGTCCCCTCCTCCCCTTTCAGCCAATGCGAGGGGTAGTTGCGACAATAATTCGTCATCTTCGTCACTAAATAAGTGAGATATCCCCAAATCTATTAGGCTATACAATCTGTTTTCTGGGAAGTGTTTCAATAGCATAAATTCAGGAACACCGACGTACTACGTAGGGGTAACGTACAAGACAGTTAACACCCTAGTTTTGCAACAGTGACCCGCCAGTAAGTTGTTTCAGAACGATCTCGGCTACAACAATAAGTCCTCGGGCTGCGCCCTCGGACGTATTGTTGCAGCCTCGATCGTTCTAAAACAACTTATTGGCGGGTCATTGTTGCAAAACTAGGGTGATAACTATTACTTAGTTTGCGTCGAAATAATCAGCACATGATTTTGTGATGCTCTTGGAATCAAAGAAATTACTGGAAGCATGGATCGACGCGCACTTAGCTCACGGATGGCCAGACTGTTGGATTTATGGTTATCATTTGTTAATGCAGTGAAGCCTTACGAAAAAGGCGTACTGCACTCTGGCCATTTGCTTGATCGTTTTAGGTGGGGAGTGTCTGTCAGCAGCACAAGAGTTGCAGCATGAAAGCTCCTCGAGGGTAGCGAGACGACGCGGAATGAGCAAGCGAAGCGAGCGACTCCGCTAGTTCTCTTTTAAAATGGGTTGTCGTTACGAGTGGAGCAAAGTATAACCAGGAGCAGATGAAACGTGTTCATTTTTTCCTGGTATAACGCATGGTTTTGTGTTCAGAGAACGTCCGACAAGCGTGGTCATCGGCCGTTCTGGCTGAAGCTTCTTCCGTGGTTTACGTTTATTGTAATGAACTAAATACAGTTTGAATCGAACACGGAATAAGTTCTCCAACTTCCGGTGTCTCCCACGCACGAGTATTCCGTCTGTTTCCGCAGGTATTGTCCGCAGGTATTACAATGGTTACCATGGCAACGATGCAGCCATTTTTTTTAATTTCAAGTTTCAGCTCCTACGAGAACCAGACAAATGCTGCCTTCTGGTGCCGTTGGTGGAAGCAGGTCTTTCTTTACTCCACGTTTTCAGACAAGGCTACCTAGACGTAAAGGCTTAACGTTAAAAATTCGACGCATCGTCCAGTTAGCCACCGATTCTGCCACCAGTCGCACTACTTACACCCCAAAAATGAACTGCTCTAACATGCGGACTGAACTGTGAAGGTAGTGTGACACGCGATACACGGATTTTAAACTTAAAACACTGCATTGACACCAAATAATTAAAATTTAACAACAATGGCTTCATGCTACGTACCTCTTTGTTCACTCGACGACAAAACAAAGCCCCCTGGAGGTTTAATTTCATGAATTTCAAGCAGAACAACAACCAAGGTACGTGTGTATTGTACTGTATGATAATATGCTACGGCGTTTTCAATTCTCATTAAAAATGTGTTAAACGATCCTTTGACGTAGCAGTAAATCGTCCGAAGACTTCAAGAATAGTCACCATTACCGTAAAATAATGTTCGTTTAGCGCTGCAACACCAGTAAATCCAATAATGAGAAGATATCACGTTTTTGTGCATCCCGCTAACACTAATCAATGCTACGATTGGGGTTTTTCGTTCTTCGTGCTTTCAGTTCAGCGCAACGCTTGGACGACGCGTCTAGCATGCTACGTGAAACCGAGCGTTAAGCCTTTACATCTAGGTAGTCTTGTTTCAGAAAAGCGTCACTACCTACTAATCTATCCTGGTTGCAACAGTAGTTTAAGATAGAGGTACCCTACCCTCTAACTGGCAAGAAAACTCACAAGAACATGAATCAGGCAACAAATACTTAATTTCGGCGTGGTGTTGTTCACAATAAAAATATTAAAACGCTAAAAAAAAAAGTGGGAGCGGCCACAGATTGTGGACTGAAAACAGTGGTGTACTGGTGTAAACAATATAGTGGCGGAGTGTGGTGAGGAAATGGGGGTGGGATTGCGCGTTGGGGGGGGGGTAAGGTTAGTTGCAGCTCCCAAACAGCCCACGCACGCGTTTGCTACTTGCATGGCTTAAAGACGGAAAGAAATAAACAGAAAGGTACTGTACTTGACTACTTGGTGCAGTTTTACTGATTGGTAGTTTCCTTGTTTACTAGTTTTGCTACATTCTGTCAAACCTATTGAAAACGCTAATTTTCCTTGGGGGACGAAAATAGATTATTTGCAGACAAAATAGTAAACAAGATAACAAGATAGAGCAAATGCTAGACTACAGTGGTTCCCAACCTTTTCTGCAGTATTCCTCCCCACTGGGACTAGCATGCAATGATTCCTCCCCCCTTCTTTCCTATTTTCCCAAAAAAAAAAAAAATACTGGGTGTTTTTTCACATACGATAAAGCAGTGTTGCCAGATGGGTAGAAAAATGCCTATCGAATTTTGTCCAAAATATCTGCACATTTACAAAAATGATAATTTCGCCATCCTCATACAATTTAACTTCTTTTGCATTGGATAGCTAAATATAAAGTTCACCATTGATTTTTACAGTACGGTGAGGGAGTGCTTCGCGCCTTCCTAAGGAGTGCCGCATCCCCGGTTGGGAAACATGGCGCTAGAGAGATAAATCGAGAATTGCAAACACAATAGACACTGCATAGCGTCTGAAAATAAGTAAATTGCGAAAAATACCGCATGAGCCTGCTCTTGTCGCGAATAAGTGCCGGAGTGTTGCTCCGCTTTAAAAAAAAGTGAAGGAGTGCCGCTCCTGTACGCTCCTGCACGACTACACCAATGGTTGGAAAATCATTCAATATGGCGGCTGTATGAAGTGCACAATTTGCCGCAACTCCCATCACTTTTTTTTAATGTTTTAGTAATAGATATCCGTGAAGTAGACCCGGTTATCCAAAAATAATTGATCGTCTGCGAGAAACGGAACAGTCCAAAGATCGACGGGTGGCGAAATCGAACGAGCGCGTGAGCGCAAGTTCGATTTTGCTATCCCAAAATCTTTGGAATGTTCCGTTTCGAGTAGACGATCTATTATTTCGGGATATCCGGGTCTACTTCACGAATATGTGTTTTAATGCTAAGGTGTGACGTCGAGCCAACATATCTAGTTATTTGAGATTTAAAAAAAAAATTATTTGAAAATTTTATATGTGAATCATGACGTAAATTCCTGAACTCAAACTTCCGGTTTAAACTTCCTGTCTGCGAAAGTCTCACGTACGCGAGGACGTCCCTATATCCAGTCCCAGTCACCGACGTTTGTGTTTAAGGTAAAACCGTATTTTTTCTACTTTATTAGTTTAAATAAGATATAGCGTGTAAAATGCGCTATTCGCTTGAATCTCGTTGGTTTTTAGGTGTGTTTAGAAAGTGTCAGTAGGCTAGTTTTCGTACCGTCGGAACGAAAGGTTGCCGGGTTCGGCTTGGACCATTCATTCATGGGTGGTAAGAGGGCTAGCATCGTACGCGAGGTTTTTTTTTTTCGTATTAGTGCGGAAAATGTCGCCAGGTTACAAATGTGCTGTTCGCCTGAGTATCGTATGTTTTTAGGTGTATTTAGGTGTGTTTACAAGTGTCGGTAGCCTAGTTTTAGTACTGTCGGAGCGAAAGGTTGGCGGATTGGGCCATTCCCCCATGGGTGGGATCCTAGCATAGTAGCCTACGCGAGGTTTTTTTTTTTCGTGTTAGTACGATAAATGTCGCAGGTTGCAAATGCGCTTATTTATGTTGGTGTGCTGGTTAAATTTGTGTTGCGTACGGTAGTTTTGCAAAGTATGTCACATGGTAGAGCAGTGGTTGTGTAGAGCGCAAAAAAAGTGTTATCGAAAAAGTGTGGGTTATCAAAATTAACCCACGGTCACGTGGGTGGGTTTTCAGATTGACCGTATATAACGGCTACACTTTTAGCATTGGGATGTGTTGGCGTGACGTCACCATCGTGCTTTAAACATTTTTATTGTGAACGAATCCTAAATTCTGGTCCGAAAATTAAACATTTGGTGCCATATTCACGTTCTTGTTGGTTTTCTTGTCAGTCAGAAGGCACCTTTATCATAAACTAAATACAATTGTAATCCTTCAAATGTAAACAACATTTTTGTTTCACGCCTATCTACCAAACCCTTTCATGTCAGATTCGTGTTTTTTCAGTGTGTTGGTATTATCTTTGTGGCACCGTGATGGGTACACTTGGGAAGGGGCGTGTGGGAGGAGATCTAGCTCAAAGCCGGCACTCAACGAGCTTACTGGCCCCCGGTGCTCAAATGCCTTGCTCAGGTACTGTGTCCGTCCATCCGTCGCCTGTTACGAAATTCAGAACGGTCCCAGACAGAGACAAACGGATTTCACCGTTAGATCCAGTGCCGACCAAAAAATTGTTCAAAACGACACCACAAATTAAAACATCGTTGCTTCCTTATAGCTAATCGGCTTTCTAGACGAAACGCAATGAAATAATAACATTTGATCCTCGCATTTAAACACTACAGGAAGAAACGCAACTATAAAAAACAAAAGAATTTCGTTAACGAAACACATTAGCTTCATTTAAACTAATCTCGACACCGTGTTGCGTGGATGAATATGCATACTCTCGAACCAAATTCTCCGTTAGCAGCTAAGTATGAAATTCAAACGGCAGGTACAAAATAATTAGCTTAAAAGCTGCAAATTAGGTATTAAATTACGTTGAACGGCAGGTACAATTAGGCCAATTAGCTGACAATTACGCTCAAAATCTAAAATTAGGCTTAAAAGCTCACGCATTTACACAAGCGCTGCTACAGAGCGTGATAGAGGTGTGCGCCTCAACTTGGACGAGGTAGTCCGCACTGCAGCCGCTTATTTTTATTGCTTTCTGGAAAATTATCGTTACCCTGCAGCGTTGTTAAAAGGAATTGTCAAGACAATGCGAATAGCTATGTTTACGTTGGGATGTAACGGACTCTACTTCGTTATAGTTGATAACTTGAAGCATATCGTGAAGATTGTCGATTGTGGCATGTCAAAGGTCTTGGATTTTCCACTTGGATTTCACCAGCTAAATTGTCCCTCTCATCGTCGTGGGGCAGATAACCCAATATGGATTCGTGTTCCCTAAAAAAACAAACAAAAAAAAAACTTATCATGAAGAGTTTGGAGTTTTTTTAAGCCTCAACTTGAAGCACGAAAATGCTTGTGAACAGCGCAAACTCATCTGCAAGCTGGGGTGATGCCCCTAAAAATAGTGATGCCTTGGGCACGTGCCCACTTTGCCCATTGGTTAATCCGGCCTCCCTGCCAGTATTTTGTCTTCGACACGCCACAGAAACAAACATTTATGCGACGACAAACGGTGCAGTGTGGCGACATGGCTTCCTGCTAGACTCGGACAGTTTTAAGGCACATAAAATATAGTTCAAACGACCGCAGCGCGCATTGCTCTACGACACTAGTTAAACTCATTTCGGGGCCGCGGCAACGTGACACATCGTACGACCAAGTCGCAAACATGAGCGAAGGATTAATTATCCTTCCCCCAGGGTCGCGGCTTGCCAGCGATGTGGCGGGAGTTAAATACCGCTCAGACCGAGCCGTTTAAAACAAGCCTAATAACATTCACGCGCCACTACTGAGTACTGACATCTGCATCGTACCCTTAGACCAGCAAATGAAAGGTAAATCAGTTTATATAAAACTATTTCCGGTAATGTATCGAGTGAAACTATTAAAATATACCGGAGGGAGTTATGTGCCTTTAAATGTACATGCATCCATGCTGGCTTTCTTGTATGATTCGGTTTTGCGACAATAGTTCAAACGTATGTAAATGTTGCCAACGCATTCATTTTCTTGTTTTTTTCTTTCGTGCGAGATTATTTTGCAACATTAACTCTAACCTGTGTAAATGTTGCAAACGCTTTTCTCAAGGGGTCGTGACATACCGGAAGGATTCATGTCCCTTTAAAAAGTTTTATCATCTTGTTCTTTTTTACACCCAAAAGAGAACAATGGCGTGGCTTAAGAACCAATCGGTCGGCCTGGACAGTTCTCCGGGGCAAATGGGGTGGAGGGGGAGGGGAGGGGGGAGATGGAACGGGTAAGGAATGCCGAAAGCCAAAATGTGATACATTGTATACAAACGTCACAACATAAATATCCCGCCAAATGTTACGGGCAGAGATACGGTCAGGGACGTGCACACGGAGGGGGGGGGGCTCTAACCCCTGCCCTCATGGCAAAGTGCCCCTTTTTTTCTGATAAAAGTGCCCTTTTCGGTGGAGTGGTGGTGTAAAACAGCCTAAAAAACGCAAAAAAAAAGGACAAGAACGGCTGAGAAAGTAGTGCAAAGAGGGGCAGAAACGGTTAAAGTCCCTCAAAAGAGGGGTAAAAAAAAGGTTAAAACACCAAAAAAAAAAAAGGTCCCCAGAAATAAGTTTGCCCGGGCTCTCGGGGGCCTGTGCACGTCCCTGGATACGGTATTCTTGTACTCGAGTATTTTGGAGAAAATCCCGTGGTAATCAAGGGGGGAAAGGAGATGACAAAAGCGAAAATATCAATAATTGTACAAAAATGTTAATCCCGCCTTGTTACTCGCAGGGATATTTGGACGTTGTACATCGGTGAAATTCCCTAGTTCTTAAAGCAACATACCGCCTGCCTTATAACCTTCCGCCTGCCTCACAACACCCACGCGACGATCACATCCGCGTATTTACCACAGCTAAGGTCAACTGAGATGGTAGCTTCGTTACTCGCAGGAAAAAACGTAGCTACTGTCTCAATTGGCATTGCGCCTAATAGTCCAGCCAGCGTGAACCCATTGAGTGTGTCGTCAAAAACTGGAATGATTCTTGTATTTTAAATTTAAAATCACAATTTATAATTTTCTAGAATAGTGTCTTATAATTTTGCTTCGGCGATCTATTGGAATAATTAATTTTAATTTTTACTGCATTAGCTTTTTAGATTTTTGATCTCATAATAATTACTAGCAACGATTAAAATTAATACTGCGCACAAACAGATAAAACTTCAAGGTCATTGTAGGCGCACAATGCATCATAATTATATGTTCGGGACGAACGTAAATAAAGTTAGTAATATTTAACAGAAAATCTCTTAGACGCCACATGTTCAAACGGATTTTTAGCAAGAGAAAGACTAACGGTAAGTAAATAGACCTTTGGGGCCGTACTTGATGTGGAGGATCGAGAAAAATGGCGCTGGGAGGTATATCCCTTTAAGGGGAAGAGGTTACGCCAAAAAACCAATACGTCATGATACACTGTATGCAAATGTTCAAATTTTAACATCCCGCCGTATGTTCATCGCAGGGGTCCTTGTCCTTGCACGATGGTGAAATTCATGGATGCCACCCGTGTGTTAAGGAAAAACGTACTGATCACGAGATATTATTCAACGTTAGTATATCAGCGATATTCTATGCTTGTATTCCTTCGGCGGGGGCGGGGGCCGCGCTAGGGGTATCAAAAAGCAAACCCCATGAGCGCAAAATTTATTAGACCAGATTCTGTCTGCCCGATTCTTCCATCTAAAAAACCCTCCAGTTAATTCATTGTTCGTTTCCAATTTTTTTTTTCAATAGTAATGCTACAAATGTAAAATTTAGACTGTTAGTCTTCAGTGGTGAAATCGTTGTGTAGATGGTAATATCACTAGTGATTTTCCACATAGGGTAATATCTGATGATATTTTGCAATATAGTCAGTCGTCTTTCTTTTCCTTCGAAGTATTGCAATGTGGTGTTCCTGTGGAACGTACCACTCGAGCCTAGGTCAAAGGGAGATTCCTTCTTGTCATATAATAACCATGTACAGTTCTCAGTCCGCGCACGCTGCTGTCCTACCGTTTCGCGATATTTAGCATAGTATTACCACAACGTCACATCCTTCTTCGCGCAACTCAGCATTGCGCGCGCGGTAAGAAAACATCAATGAAACGAGGGTCACGTGGCGGCACGAACGGAAAATTGTATCGTTACAAACCGGAAGCGATGATACGTCACGAAGGTAGATCCAACATTGAATCGCGCAAAAATGTAAATTTGAGCAGGATGCTCGAAAAACACTTCCCAATATCATACATAGAATATGCCTGCAACACCGGACGCGAGCGAAGCGACGCCAGCAACAGCACCAACAGGCGAGAACTACGCAACCACGCAACGCCTACGTCACGACTCGCCAAGATGAGCAGCGCCAGCAATGTCGTCTGCCGCCAACCCCATCTGCCGTCGCTAAACGGCATAGAGGGACAACCAAGGTCATAATAATAGCAGCACCAGCAATACGTACGCGTCAATAGAGGAAGAGTTGGGATTTGGGAAGGTGGGCACCGAGAGCCCTTTGGTTGTTTAATCTTTTTTCCCCATACTTAATCCCAATTTCAGTCGAATTTCTTGCTCTCCCAATTGTGCTATTTTGATGCTGAAACCAGGGAAAGGTTAGGATTTCCTTTGGTGGCTATTTTCTTTACGTGATTTTTTTTTTTACCCAACTTTACGTTTATTTCTCGGGCCCTTTTTTTAGGCCCTTTTTAGAGCCTCTTTTTTTTTTAAAACAAAGGGTGAAAAGTGGGTTAGCTGTGCAATGTTAACGGGCTTAAGTTAAGCTGTTTTCGTTAGGCCTAACATCGTCGGATCTTTTTCAAATTTAACAAGAGATTGTATTTTGACCTTGGGAGTTTTGGGCGTTAAGCCCGTTTTTAGGCGTATTTCAATTTTACTATGCAGTAAAAATTCTGGCTCATAGAAGCCATTTTCAATTTTCAATGTTGTGTATAAAAACAATATTTTCTGCTGTTTTTTTTCCCCCATAATCAACTTATTAACACTAGGACCCGTCATTTTTGACGGGGATTCAGCTAGTTCAACAGAAAATCTCCTAGACGCCACATTTTAAAATGGATTGATTAACGGTATAGGTAAATAAACCCTTCAGACCCTACTTGATGTGAAATATCGACAAATATACATAGGAATATCGTTTGGAAGGTAAGTGTAAATCCTTTCAGTGTAAATCATTTTTCTCAATCAAGCCTAAGCCCTCGATGTTTTTTCTCGGCGTTTTTTTATTTTTAGTTTGAAAAGTCACAGTCTGCTAGTGAGCCGCCATCTGACAACGATAACACTAACAATTACGCTCTGACAATTAAGCTTCAACAACAATAAAACATCTACTTGGCGGCGATACACTAGCGTGTGTCTAGATAGCAGTGGCAATGGCTAAGCTGTTCGAATTAAGGATTTTATGTCCTATAAATATACTGACAAACGTTGGGCAGTTATAGAGGACACGGAACAAGCAACTATATCCCTCTCCCCCTCCACCCCCGCCCCCAAAATGTGCCGCTAACGTGTGTAATGATGGATTTAAATTTGCACCATTGCAAATCGCCTGCAATGAATGACGTGAAAGTGGACCAGGTTATTTTCTGATATGTTTAAGCGTCTTTGATTTTTCACGAAAAAATGGTGTTCGGTAGCAAAACTGCACCCTGCATCTTGACTAAAGGTTTATTTTCAGATAATGGTTTATGACGAAACTAGAGGAAGCCCGTGCTATGCACGGGGCTGGTCACATTTCCCGGGACATTTTCCCGGGACATTTTCTCGGGACATTTTCTCGGGACATTTTTCCGACGACTTGTCAGATTGATCGATCACTCATGCCTGGCGCCTGTTTGGCTGCAGGTAGAGTGGGAGAGTGCATTTTCAATGAGGGCTCGAGGAGGGGTGAAGTGGTTTTCCTGTAGGCTTTCCTTTAGGCTTTCCTTTTAGCCGGCCTCCGATATTATAATAAAGATAGGTGCTTGCTTCCGTGCCCTCCATAACCACCCATTGTTTGTCAGTATACAGTTACACGAATACAGGACGGTTTCTGCAATTTAAGTAATGCACATTTTGTTTATATTTTGAACTCAAGTGATGACACCTCTTAAAGATTTCAAGCACAAGGCTTGAAGACCTTCTGAAGTCAGCCTAAAAATAAAAATAATTAAATAATTTAACACTGTGTGTATAAATTTATCAGCACGTTGTTACCAACACGTGGTTTCGCTTGTTCTCCCGCTATATTTTATCGAAAGACTCAGTCGTGACGTTAAAATTAAACTAAACTCAACGAAACTAGCTTGACTTTAATTATTATTTAGTTTACCTACTTGTAATTTAGTTTACTTCAGTTTTGGGCTGAAATGTGAGCAATAATTACTAGATGGAACGCGTGGCGCCCTCTGAAAACTCGGATGGAACTAACAGGAATGAATGTAACACGTTTCAATGGGGATTTTTTAGAGTTATAAATTTTTTTCCCCAACCCTACAAATTTTTAATTGTGTTTTACAACTACATACCAATAATGCAAGAAAATAACTGCACTTTAGCTAGAAAAAAAAATTAGGTTCCACCGAGATTTGAACTCGGATCGCTGGATTCAGAGCCCAGAATGCTAGCCATTACACCATGGAACCAACTGACAAGCTAACTTTGTGCAACGCGTCACGTATTCGCATTCGGTTTAAAATTAAAGTATAGCGTTGATCACCATTATTAATCACAGGTGAGGAAAGGAGAAATGGAATAACTGAGGAGAAGGAGTCATAAATTTTCTCAAAAAGACAGTTACATGTACCATGCCACAAGCGCTCCTGTGTCTATTCATGACCCGTCCTTAGGCTCAGGCCACGCGTGCGCTACTGAACCACTTCCGATGGAGTTTCTGCCAAATAGCTGACGAAGTAAACAATCCGCGTGAAATGATCCATAGAAAATAAAGGTAGGGTGGGGAAAGGGATTAAGTTCACAGGAAAAACGAATTCAGGTAAAAAACGATCCGGGAAAAAAAATCGAAGGAAAAAAAAGCTGTCAAAAAAAAAAGATTTCTGATAAAACGGGAACACGTCAGAAGGGCTAAATGTCATAAGGGCTAAGCGACATAAGAGCCAAAATCCGACACAAGAGCTAAATTTTCCTTACGACATATCAGCTAAAGTCACAAAGGCCAAATGACACAAGGGCCAAACGTCACAATAGCTAACGTCATAAGAGCCAAACGTCATAAGAGCCAAAGTCAAAACAGCTAAGCGACATAACAGCCAACACATTTTAACCCTCTGACATATCAGCTAAACGACAGAGGAGCCAACGACACAACAGCTAAATGACACAAGAGCCAACGACATAGGAGCCAAAGACGAAGGCGTCATAACAGCTAACGTCAAAACAGCCAACTGTCGTAACAGCTAAGTGTCATAACAGCTAACGACATAACAGCCAAACGCCATAGCAGCCAAACGACATAGCAGCCAAACGTCATAACAGCTAACGACATAAGAGCCAAACGACATATCAGCCAAACGACGTAGCAGCCTAACGACGTAGCAGCCTAACGACATAACAGCCAAACGACATAGCAGCCAAACGACATAGCAGCCAAACGACGTAGCAGCCAAACGACGTAGCAGCCAAACGACATAACAGCCAAACGACATAACAGCCAAACGACATAGCAGCCAAACGACATAGCAGCCAAACGACATAACAACTAAACGTCTTAACTTGAACTGCTTAAAGTGGCACTATCACCGATTGAAATGCGAACGAAAATGCCGTGGCGCCATCTAGCGACATTGATATTGTTAACCTTTATAGCTTGCTCGCAGGTGCACGAGGATGAACCAAATTTTCACTCAATAATTATGGATGTCGTGGCTTGTTTGTTTCGTTAAAAGAAATGCTGTTATGCATTCCTTTGCTTGGTGCTAGCAAACGCTAGATGGTACTACACAGCGCTAGAGGTTGTCAGAATTCGTCTGCTTTCAATCGGTGATTGTGCCATTTTAAGGCTCCAGTGGAGGAGGCGGAGGGTTTCTTGAGTCATAGGCGCTTCTCTATCGGCCTCGTTAAAGCAAAGCACATTCCGAGAAAGGAATTTGAAAACCGTATGATAGAGAATTAAATCCGAACAGCTTGATGTATGTACCAACATCGCCTGCCGTAAGTTTAGCCATCTGCGTCTTGATAAATATATAATTGAAGAATCGTTTTACTTTATGATTGAATTAAAATAAACGCTATAAATAAATAGAATTGTCGTTCATTCTTCAATGAAAAAAGAATCTTCGTGTGATAAAAAAAACTGGGATCGAGCCAAAACGAACAATGTTTTTTTTCTGAAGCTTATTTTTCTTAGAATCGAAGTTAGTGACATTAGCTGGTTCTCTCCTTATTTGTAATAAAGACGAGCAGCTTTGGGTATGATTTAGTTCCTTGTGTAGGCCTAACTTACATTCAAATTGCACTATAAGGTTGGCTTACTATGTTAACAAATCGTGGTAACGTGTTTGATGCAGATGTGTCAAAACACGAGTAGCTTAGTGCTTTGCGGAGGCCTAACTTACATTTAAACCGTTGTGTTTTTACTTGACGTTCTGTAGCTATTTCGCCAATTGAGGAATATTTAGAACGTGAAGTGATAAGAAGTCAATGAAAGCATCTATACAAAGCAGGACGGGAAGAACAAATTTCTTAAAATAAGTGAAACAAGAAAAACCCATTGTAAAATGTAACTAACACAATTAAATTACAAGTGATATGGACATGGATGCCGGCTCTGGCGTTGCTTATATTTTTGCAGCTTATGGGACACAATTTATTTGAACTTAAAAAAAATCTTGTTGGGGGGGGGGGGG
>JAHWFP010179317.1:0-15553 GCA_023313725.1 Lithobius niger | reverse complement strand
CTGCCGAGAGAAGGAGCCACTAATTATTCTTTCTCTGACGAACGTGAAATGTCACCCCCCGACCATGTCTGGACAGGCCAGCCTGGTGATGGCCACCTTACCTCTAAGGAAGCCATGGGCCTTTTAAAAAAATTAGGCTCTTTAACCGAATTGCAGAAGAGTGAACTACTCGCTGTATTTGACCAAGTGGATGGAGTTTTCTCCACTTTGCCAGGTCGAACAGACCTTGTGACACATGACGTGGAACTTATTGACTCCAACATCAAACCCTGCAAATATTATCGCCATGCGAAATTTGAGAGGGATTTGATTGTTACCGAGATTCAACGAATGCTGGGTCTTGGCTTGATTGTTGAGACTGACTCTCCTCACGGGTCACCAATGATCATTGTTCAGAAGGAAGACGCTAGTCCTCGTCCGGTAGCTGACTACCGTGAGCTGAACAATAACACCGTAACAAAAGACTATCCAATCCCCAACATTGAGGAATGTATAGAGCGAGCAGCCAAATGGAAGTATATCTCCATTTTCGACCTGAACAGAGGCTTCTGGCAGGTTCGACTCACACCTCAGGCTTCTCTAGCAGCCACCATTACTACCCCCATTGGGAAGTACGCCCCTCTCATGATGAACATGGGAATGAAGAACGCCCCATTTTGTTTCCAAAAACTTATGGATGGCATCACACGTGGAATGGAGGAATTTGTTACCCCATTTCAGGACGACACCGCCGTTGGAGCCGAAACGTGGCAACAACATCTCGACAATGTCCACTCTTTTCTCCTTGCAGTCAAGAAAGCCGGGCTTACAGTAAATGCAAAAAAGTCGCAGGTTGCTTGTAACAAGGCTACTTTCTTGGGCCACGAGGTAGGAAATGGGTCCCGAACCCCTTCTGAAGTTAAAGTTTTGGCCGTGCAAAAATTCGCACGACCACAAACTAAGAAAGATGTTCGATCTTTCCTTGGCCTGGTAGGATACTACCAAAGGTACATAAAACAGTACTCAGAAATCTGTGCTAGCCTCACAGACTCCTTAAAAAAGGAAGCCCCAGATCCTGTTTTGTGGGATCAGTCAAAACAAACTGCGTTTGACACTTTGAAACAAGCCTTAGTGACGTTTCCCGTACTAAGAGCACCCGACTTCAGTCAGACTTTCATTTTACAGTGTGACTGTTCCGAACGTGGCATGGGTTGCGTTTTATCCCAGAAGTTTGAAGATGATGAACATCCCTGTCTTTACGTTTCACGTAAGTTGACAGCCCGTGAGCAGAATTACGGGACGACTGAAAAAGAGTGCGCGTGTTTGATCTGGTCCGTTGCCAAATTGCGTCCGTACATCTATGGTACGAAATTTGTCATAGAATCCGATCATAACCCGCTGCATTGGCTCAAGCAAATGTCTGGCAAAAATCCCAGATTGCTTAGGTGGAGCCTCACCCTTCAAGACTACGACTACATAGTCAAATACAAACCTGGAAAGTTCCATTTAAATGCAGATACCTTAAGTCGGTATTTTGTTTAAACTAACAAGTTGAGTTTTCATCTTTAAAGGCTAAACAAGTAATGGAGCCAAAGATTTTGCTCTACATTTTTCTTTTCTTAAAATTTTCTTTAATGGTTAAGAGGTACGTTGTCAGGGCAACCTCACTCAAAGAAACTGTCAGCTTTTCCCATTTCGGACTCTTACACCTAAATTTTAAGTGCCTATGTTTGCTCTTTTTGTCATTATCAACGTCTCCTTGTGTGGGAGAATTTTAACAAAAATTGTACGACACATTATTAATATTCATTAGGAATATCTACGGGAGTCTAGTGGTTCCTGGCTAACTCCTCTTAAGGTTTTTACGAAACATTTTTCCTCAAAAAAATTTGTCTGTCTCACCTCTGAGGGCAAAAGGTCAACTCTGTCGTTAAAAGGTTGCTGGTTATTATCCATGTTAAAACCTCCCAGCGTTGTATTTTGTATTTTTAGTTATGGGACCTATCTCAAAACCCCTCGGTGTTAAATTTTCATGTAAAACAAGTTGTTTGGTAACCTAAAACCATCCCAGTGGTAATCTGTTAACTTTAAATAGAGCTGATAGTTGCGCATGCGCTCATAGTACCCTCTATTCCGATCCTTATCGCAAGCTAGGTCCTGAGGAGTGCGCCTCGAGGTTTTTTTCGATGCTTTCCTAAAAAATAAAAATAGCATTCTGTGCACGGCTGACGAGTTAGAGCATTAAATGTTGCGATTATCTCATTTGAATTAACAGTTACAAAAACCTAACATGTACCTTTAAATTTTCGTTCAACTACGAAAACAGTGTTTTTAACTTTAATGTCGTTGCTCCAATTTTCTGTGTGCTCTGTACGATATTCCTGCTCGACGCAGCGCGGACAAGCACCCAGTTAATTTTTGCAACATAGTGTTCTTGATAAAATGTAATTTCTTACTCAAATTGATTTAGCCAAAAAAACGTCAGTTCCCCAAAAACACAAAATGGCATTTTGATTTTTGTATATGTAGTGTTTATATAACTTTGTACTCGATCCGGAGCTAGGACTAAGTAGCTCAAAACTTTAGACTTCTTATTTTTTTTAACAAAAATAGAAGAGATTGCTTGAATTGTGACCTTTCATGCAAATTGTGATTACATGGTTTGGCGACCTAAGTGTAGAGCATTCCTGTGTGCACTAGCTTTTTTTTCCAGCTTTTACTTCGAGTTCAACAGGAACCCTAAGTAAAATCCCCTGTGTGGGGGCGTGTAAAGGCATTGGCCAAAAAAATCCAGATTGGTTAGGATACCCGGCACCAAAGATCAAAAATTCGGGGAAACCAATTTATTTTTCTCTCTTAGCGCCGTAGGCCTAAGTGCTTAATCCATTTTACTTCAAATCTTGTAACTCCCAGGAAAATGGACAGAAACGATCGCAGTCTTCACCTCTTAATAGCCACAGACTTTATCTCTATTCCTGTGAAAACAGAACTCCAAAATTCGTCCTCTACAAATAACTACAGCTATTGGAAAAACGCTCCAAACTGAGCGCACCGCACGCAATCGCCGATCGCCATTTTCCACAACAACAAAACTTGTAAATTTGTAATTTATATTTTTCCAGGCATAAAGCCGACCAGTTTAGTGTTTGTTGTAGGAACCGCATATATGTATTCACACTCTGCGTTTTTATTTTGAACTCAAATACTAGTCTTGGTTTGTTATGAAAACGTCGATTGCATTTTTATTCCATTACTTGCAGACGCAATAATGTTGTAAACCTAAAAAGAGTTATAGCATCTACAAACTAGCTGGTTTATTTTAATCCTTTACCTAGTGCTTATAAAAGCAATTTAGTAACGTAACTTCTTCCCACAAACTCTACCTTGTCCAAAAACGGCATTTTTTTTACTATTTTATTTTACCGGACATTTTCTCCAAAAAGTGTTTATCTTGTATTTATTTCAGAGCTCCGACCATGGCAACCTCAACCAGTTGTAATTAAAGCCTTTACTATCTACTATTGCACCAGAGCAGAAACCATCCTTCTATTAAACTTGAATGTTGATTTTAATAGCAAACTCCGTTCCCCCCCCCCCCTCCTTCAATAGTGCGATGCCTAACGTCGTAGTTTTAAACATAGGCCTAATCACGTTGTTATGAGTTGAAAACTCACTTGCACCTTCAAAGCCAGGCCTCTAAGTTTCCAAGTCGGCAATTCCCTTTGTCAATTCGAATCCCTCCAACCAAAACACTACTCCAATTCCGTCAGCCAGTCAGAGCGCTCCAGCTACCCCGGTCGTCCGCGCTGCCACTCCAACTTCCGGTAGTGACAGCTCGGCCGATCTAGGTCAGTCTCTCCTCCTCCAAGATGTCCGCCTCCTCTTCCCCGCACGCCCCCTCCGCAGCTATCCTCGGCGTCCGCGCCGACTTCCGGTAATAGGTATATAACCCCAGCTTCAGACTCAATCGTTAGCACTGCTCAAAGATCTCAGAGGCTAGAGGTTGCTACGCCGGTCGGAGTGGAGATGTCCGCTCGGGTCCGTTCGTTGCCATGCCGGGCAAGGTAGCAGTTCGTTGGTAACTAAGTTAATTTTTATTGAAAGTATTCTTTTAGACCCAAAATCTAAATTTATAGTTCTTAAATCTAAACTTAACCTCTTACGTGAGAATGATTGTGGATCAGTTAACCGCCATCGGCATTTCTGGCCTAGAACTACCACAACTTAAGGGTTTAAGGTCCCCTTCCTAAAAACCGGCTTTTTTCTTATTTATGTTGAACAAAGGTTCATCTAAATACTCAAATGGTTCAAATCGTAGAGCTTAGACTTCTTTTAGGTTGTGTACCAGGTTTACCATAGTTAGTTTGATCTTCAGCATTGGCTTTAGAAACATAACTTGTGACTATTTTACTAGTGCAAACGTTGCATTCTGTAACTTAGAGAGTCCGGTGACTCAAACAACTTTTCTTCTCGAAATTTTGTAGTGTATGAACTTTTAATTTGTTCACTTCGTGCCGATTTTCATGTAAAATCTTCGTGTGCTTTATTTAAAGCTTTTTGAAATATTTTCTTTGTAACTAACTTAGTTTCAATGTAGTGTGAGAAGTTAAACATGTTTTAATAAAAAAACTTTCGTTGTTTTAAACAACCAGTTGACTTCGTTGAGATTTAATTGCATGAGTAAATAATCAAAAACCATTTTTATTTTAACTCCCAGCCAGCAATTAAACACCCATCGTGGTGGCAGCAAATTAGTTAGTAGTTAGTTGTTGATATTCAAGTTATAGTTAGGACAAGGACGCTCCCCCCCTAACCGTGCAGTAGCCACTGCAGTGTTGTAAACTTCGTTAAAGTCCAACAGTCACGTATATATTAACAACGTCATCGCCAGTACACCAGATTGTCGGTGCTGCCTGAAAAAGCACCTTCTTGAGACAGGTAGCGCCGCTACAGCAAGCTTTAACGGTAAACTGCAGTGTTAAACACCACAACTAGTTTTGGCTGGGGAGGGGGGCAAAAATGGAGGATTCGAAGTTTTTGCACAGTTTGACTTTCGGAATTGGGTTGAACAGATCTTTTTAAGAATTCTTTTAGTGTTTAATAGTAGATCAAGCTATTTGCAGATTTCTGTAGGTCTCAGTCAGGTCGGAGGAGAACTAAAATAAACATATATACACTGAAAAATTCGTGTCCGGTAGAATGCCAGGTCGTAATACGTTTATACGTTTGGACATATGGTAGCCTTTCTGGGGGTAAAATAATATAAATAAAGTATAAATGCGGTTAAATAAACTAGCTGGTTGAATGCTATAACGCATTAAGTTACAGAGAACGTTTAACGTTTAAAATTTTAAAATTAAATTCGAGCGTTGTGGAAATTTTTCATAAGGATTGCGGCCGACAAACACAATAAAAAATATCACACTTCAAAATGGTTGTCTGTACATAAATCCTCGTACAATACACTAAGCTAGTATGTTCGGGCTTTTTGCCCTAAAAGAAAAGGAATAAAATACGAATACAAAAATACAGAGTTTTTACAATGGCGGCCACGTTGAAGGTATGATGTAGTGGCTTTGAGATGATCTTCAAACGTCGTTTAAAGGTTCTTAATGGTGGAAAGTCCGGATTTGGGCTTCCCCAAGTGTCTTGTATTTGGACAGGCTAGCTATGTAGAAAGTTTGAGCTGATTTGGTTCATTATGGAAGAAACGGCGAAATGTGCCTCGGCGAGGCATTTGGTGCCTCAGGAAAAAAATTTCAAATTTTTGAAAAACAGGCGTTTTTCGGTGGCGCTCGTTTACAATTTACAGACTTAAGTTACTATGGACTCTTAAGATAGGAATGTCTCGGTGTATTTTTGTGTATGCTAGGACTTGAAGGGAAATAAGTGCGTACGGTACGATTTTCGTGTCTTGTATTGGGTACTAACTTAATGATGGGGAATTTTTTTTAGTGTTGATAAAAATGGCCAACTACTTGATTAATGAGAATAATTCTAAGAATAATGAAATATGTACTAGGAGTGAAACCTATTTTAAATATATCCTGACGACTGGACTTAAAAACTGATCTAGTGTAATTGGGGTATAGGACGGATCACTTTGAGTATTGATAAAATGGAAATGGGAAATGGTAATGGCTTTGTTTTAATACCTCAGCCGGGGAACTTTGATTTTAAGGTGAGATGGGACGGAATAGGTAATCAAAGTATTTTCAGGAAATATGATTGTTTCCACGGAACTTTATTGAATAAGGAATATTTAAGGGTGATTTATGTGACGATTCATAAGGGATTAATTGATGGCCATTCGAATTAGAAAGTACTCCTTAATGGGAAAGGATTATTACTGTTTCTTGTTCATGGATATGTTTCGCCATAAGGGTGGCGTACCGCATCAGATTGTGTATGATATTTATGTTATATTACTGGTTTTACGGGAGTAGTTATGGTAGGTGTGAAAGCCATGTTGACTAGAATTTTTAAGTATTGTGTAATGATGTATCAGGTTATTGGAGTATATTTTGGTGTGGTAAAGGGAATATCGTGTTTAAGGATGCCTTGGGAAATATTAAGGGAAACCGAGTTTATTGAAAAGACTCGAGGCATGCGAAATACGTTGGAACATGGAATTGCTATTTAGAAGCAAGAAGTTGGATTGCCTATGCGGCAGTTGAATCCGAATCTCGAGTGGATAAACAAACCAAGCCGTCAGCATAGTCTGGTAATGAGTTTGTTCGTACTAAATCTACTATTGAGAAAGGAAATATAATTTATTGGGAAAGGGAATATAATTAAGTAAGTTAGTATAGAAAATGGACTTGCAATTTGGAAGCAAGGCATTGTTTGCCGGTTACGGCAATTAAGTTTTGATCCCGTGTAGATGGACAGGCCAAGCCGTCAGCAAGGCTGACAGTGAGTTTGCTCTTATTTAAATCTACAAAAAAGTGAAAGCACATAGACTTAAAGTAATTAGTTTGAGTAATACTGATGTGTTAATTTGGTACTGTAGTAATATGGTAGGATGGCAATATGGTAATATGGTGATATGGTAATGGTTTTATGGTATTATTGTAAATTATGGGAATTGGGTTAATGTTACGTCAGTATATAAGTGGTTCATGCAAGGTACATGGAGCACGGATTGTTGCCCACCACGGTTGGGGGATGCACAGGACATATGGTGGGAATGGACTGTCACTTGACAGTACAGGCGCAATTATGCTTTGCGATTCAGATAATGTGTTCTGCGATTAGGATTATGGATTCGCAGGCTCACTTATATTGTCGTGGTATTTTTTGTCATGTTTTCGCCAGTTAATGAAACTAGTAATGGACTTCGCGATGAACCTAGTGACTTTGTTCAAGGTATGTTTCATCTAATATGGGTTTGGGATTGCTATACTAGCAGTTATATTTTGTTTTCGTGCGTTCGGATTTTTAGCAGTCATTAGTGACTACCTTATTTGGTATGATGTGTGATCAGTTTTACTGTTTAACATTGGTTTGTGTATTTTGGATTGCTTTAGTAGATATTTCATTGATTACTTCATAGATTGTGTATATTAGTAGAAAAGTGTTCCTCGTCTAGTGGAACTAGACTCGTCATACTTTTCTTCTCGTGGCGGTGGTATATTGTAATCTATAAATTTGTAACTACTTATTAAGATGAATTTTCATAATTTAGTCAATTGTTAATTTGGCTAACTGCTTTTAGAAGCTCAACAAAAGAAGAGAGTTAGTTTCAAGAATAGAACTTGAGGTTTCTAATTCAGAGAGGTGGGTTGCTTCCGGGGTGCGATGATGATCTCCAAATTTGTAAGAGGCAACCTACTCCTCGAATTGGAAAGCCAATGGTAGAATGGAAAACCAAAATAGTAACTGTGACGTCTGTACAGAAACTATAGATGCCACAACCTAAAATGGTATGGAAAAATGATCGGGGGTAAAATTGAAGTACCCAAGATTTTGAGTCGGGAACCACACTCCGACACTGGCTTTTGTTGTGAACGCAACTAAGCAAGATGGGTTAGTATGTAAGTACTTGTATAGGTTTAAGTTTGGTTCTTGGCTTTGAGAGATGAACGACGATTCTGTTCCTTTATACAAATTATATTTAGTTTTGAATTGCTGTATATAGTTCCTTATTGTTTTGATACTAACTATAAAGGGAGGTTATTGTGGACACAAACAAATGCAAGGGTACTATTATACATCACGTAAGTAACAGAGAAGTCCCCAAATCTTTTTATTACAAATGATACAGGGTGGAACTTTTTTTATTACATTTTGATGAAATCTAACTATAAATGCTACAATTTGTGGGTAACGGCATATAGAAACATGAACTTGACGGCCCCGTGGAATGCCCGACTGAATTTTGTTTCTATTGCCTAAATGGAAATATACATTGCCTGACAGTACCCACCCTTCCTCCCCTCTTGAGTTACCACCATGACAGTTTGAGAGGAATAAAAGATGGAAGCCTTTCGTGCCACTGCACTTTTGAAGGCTGCCCAAGTGTGCACTTGGGTTACCGAGCTAGCGTCTACACACAACCAAAAAACCTCTAGGGAAAGACAGCATTCTGGAATAGAATGCTAAAATTTACAGATTTACAGGTAATATTGCGGTTTAGGCAATAGAAACAAAATTCAGCCGGCCTTCCTGGTGACCGGCAATTCCATGTTCTCAACAATCTCGATTCTTCATTACAAGCAGTTCAAGGTTGTTATCCGGGCAAAGACAACAAACCCCAACCTCTGTTGCCACGTCAATTCTTGTTTTAAACAAAATTATGGGGGATTATTTGCTCGTTTAAAGAAATTTCGTTAAAACAATATAAAGGAAAAAGGGTGAAAGCATGTAATATTTTGTTAAAAGGAAAGAAAAATCAACCTTATTTTTTTGCGCAGTCATATGTAGAGCTTAAAAAAAATATTCATCTTAGTAACATGTAGGCACATATTAATATAACGAAATGCATGCTACAACTAAGATTTATTTCATTTTGTCCAGCCCTACGGTACTCGTTTTCTGTTTCAATATTTGCGTATATAACGAGTAACTATACTACACAATTTTCCTTATAACAAGCTTTACAATTCTCACCAGCTTCACAATTCTTCTCACCGTCATTTGCTTTGTTATAACTAAATGGTGGCATATCCTACTTCCTTCAAACCCATCCCATATACTGGGAATCCTTTCTCTCGGTCTTTGCATCCTACAGCGTAAAGTAGGACAACAAGCCCTTTCAGAAAGTGGAAGAGAGAGGGAAAGATTGAGAGGAAAGCATAATGCTCCATTCGTATCCGGCTATTTCTAAACATCTAATGGCATTTTATCATGGGCTTAGATATTATCACACTATTTTTATGTTCTTGTTGGGCACAACACAATATCAAGGATACAACACAATGTAGTTATAACGACGCAAATGACATTAGTGGGAAGAATTAGTAAGCTCATTATAAAGAAAATTTTGTAGCTTAGCTACTCGTCACCCAGGGAAATTGTACTATAGAAACAAGTAGAGCAAGCCAAAATGAAATACAACTTTTAGTAGTAGCGTGAATTTCATAAAATGTCTTGTTGTAAAGAACTTTGACTGTGCCCACAAAATAGCTTTTCCAATATCGGCAATCAATTATGTTCCCCGTTTTGGTTTTAAAAAATCATAAATTATGTCACGCCACCTGCCTAGACTTCTCCTTGTGAGTTACTAGCTGGTGGCGAGCTCGTTCAGCCAAACGAGTTTAGGATGAGGCATCAAGCAGTTCGTTCATGTAAATCTGTGTTCAAATGTAGAATAAACTCAAAATCCCAGAATGTGTGATTCGTCACAAGGTAAAGCGAAGCGGAGACATGCCGTTAAGCCTGTTTTTGGCCCTGGTTTGTTCATGCTCCTTAAGCTTGCATACAGTGTACATTCATTGTTTCTTATTTTATGTTTGTTATTCTTTGATTGCAGGAGATAATGTCACAATATCAAATTCACATGTATGGAATGATGTGGTTATAGAGGATAACTGTCAGGTGAAATCTGCCATTTTGGCATGGAAAGTCAAGTTGTTAAAGGATGTGAAGATTGCAGAAGGCTGCATTCTTTGTAACAATGTAAGTATTTGGTTGCTTTGCGGTATCTGAAGTTTTCAAATTCAAGCTCAAATTCAAGCTCAAATTGGACTGGCTTCAGCAAGCTAAGCAGCAGAATGGCTGACGCCCATATTTAGGCCTATTAATGACAGTTGATCTTAAAATCAAGCTGCTCTTACCCATAGAGCGCTCAAGACTGACTGTTTTGTCCTCGATTGGGCTCGTCAGTACAGCATGCTCTGTGGATGAGAACATAGGCACCTTGCTGACAGTTAAATTAACAAGCTGAAAACCGGATTGGCTTCAGCAGCTAAAAAGCAGAAACTACTGTTTGTGTCGGCTCCATTCTACTGAATGTCTGTCATCTATATTTAGGCCCATTAGTGGCAGTTGATCAGTTGCTGAAGCCATTTCGGTTTTTAGTTTGTTAATTTACCACCATCAAGGTGCCGATAATATGCTCTCAACCACAGAGTATTCTCTACTGATGAGCCCAAACAAGGGCGAAACAGTCGTGTATGGAGATTTCTATGGGTGAGAGCTGTTTGATTTTAAGTGTTGAAATTCTAGGTTGGTGAACAAACATTTCTATCATATTCCTCTGCCTGTTCTGTTCCATTGAATTTTTGTCAGCTCTAGCAATTTAAGAGTTACATGTTTCATTCCTTGGTTGAAACGATTGTTGACTGTGCATTGTCACACAATTGTAGTATTCAAGTGAATTGAAAAATGTCACACGAGACTCACAAAAACGCACACTTTCACAACGAAGATAGTCCACTAACTCAAGTGAAGATAGTGGGAGTGACTTGTTACGTATGACTGTGCGAAAATTGAAACTTTCGATTCGGTTTTGATTTTATTACATTGTCGAAATCGAATCGAATTTGACACAATGGAAACCTGTCCCCTGTGGTGTACCGCAGGGTTCAGTTCTCGAACCCATCCTTTTTGTGATCTACATAAATGATTTTAGGATAGGAGATGCTTGTACCTTCGGATGGAAGTTTGCAGACGACCTGAAGATCGGAGCAGAAAATTTATCTTCTGTCCCGTCACCTGAATCGGATGCCCAGATTCACGGCGTTGTTGCGTGGTCCCGAAGGTGGCAGCTGCCAACCTCAAACCAAAAATGTTCCTTCAATACCGTAGCCGTAAAAACAAGAGTCAGCACCCAACCCATTGAGAGCAGCCTCGCTACCCTGCCCGTCCGCGCTGTCATGGCCGACTTCCGGAGCGACAGCTCGGCCGGTTTGGGTAAGTCTCTCCTCCAAGTGTCCACCTCTTCCCCACTCACCCCCTCCGTCGCTCTCCTACAAGTCCGCGCTAACCCTCTACCTGCCTGCCAAGCAGAAGGCATAAAAACCCAGACGCAGTAGAGTTTCGTTAGCACAGCACAGCTCAGGATACTCAAAGCTAGAGGTCGCTACGCCGGTCGGGAGTGGAGATGCCACGGTCCGATTGTTGCCATGCCGGGCAAAGGTAGTGGTTCGTATTTCAACTTAGTTTAACTTTAAAAGTTTATTTTTTGGACTTTACGTCAAAATTTATAGTTTAATTTTAAACTTAACCTCGTAGCTTTGTAGTTAATTTTATGGTGCGTCAAGCCAAACGGCATTTCGGACGTTGGCGGCCGTAATTTAAGGGTTCACGGTCCCTTACTAAAAACCAGCTTTCTTTATTATGTTTTTTTAAATGCAGTTTAAAGTAAACAAAGGACGGTTAGATCTTCGTGGGGTTTCCATTGATTAATCGCTCGGTTCGACTTTATAGGTAGCTGCGGCTTCTGTAATTTAAGGAGTTGACTTATCAACAGCAACTCTGGGAGGTTTAATGCTTTGCTGTTACACGTAGAAACAAAACTGTAAAACAGGTCTACTTTTATTAGTCAGCCGAGGCTGTTGATAATTTAGAGGGCTCTTTTGCGAAATCCCCTTGTGCCTAATCAAACTCACTTTTTCTATTTGAAATTGTTTTGTGAACATAGCGTTTGTTCAAGTTGAATTTAATGTAAATTCCCCCTGTTATTTATAAACTAATTCAGTTGTAAATTTGCCAAATGTAAATGTAAAGTGCGGTCATTTTAACATGTTTGTTTAAAATAAAAACCAGGAGTTTTAAACGTCCTACGGTTTGTTCGTTCGTTGTTTTGCTAGAAGTTAGTATTTAGGACAATTCTCTTCAAATATAACTTAGCTAGCCTTTTCCCACCTTGGTGGCAGCGTTACCCGCTATTTATTCACTAGTCAGGTCTTAGATTAGGACTTCAATGCTCCATTCCCTACATCGGGACAGTAGCAATTGTGCTGTTTAACCGAAAAAGTACGTAAACGCCAAACAGAGTGATTGATAGCAAGATCCAGTTACACCAGGCGACCGGCGATGTTACAAGCCCCTACTCCGTCGTAGCATCTGCCGTTACAAATGGTGGCAGCGGTGGGATGAACAGGTGCTGTTCCTTCAAGCGTTTTCCCCCTGCCATGCTAGTATGCCATTTGTGTTGAACAATCCTTCAACAAAGACGTCCGTGACTCAGACACTATAGTCACAGAAGCAGATGCCCGCATTGTAGTAAAAATCAATGCCGAAGAAGCAGATGTCAGCATTGCCGCTAAAATCAATGCAAATCCCGATGTCCGCACTGCCGACAATAACAGTGCCCGTCATCAGCGCCCGCAACTAAGCCAGTTTTGGCGCCAGGAAGCAAGGATTGCAGTCCCCCCCCATTGGAAATCAACAAGCCGTGGATCGACAGCTGCCCGGAGGATTTGGCCAACACCAGGACGCAAAGCTCCGTAGCAGTATTCAGTGGACCTTGGACAACGCCAACCATCGTTCCAGTGAAGAACCTAACCTGCGGTATAGCCTTTTGAAACTAGCTGGTATATTTAATCTTTTGATTTTTGCACTTAATGCACTTTGGTAAACTTAACTTCTTGCCATGAACCCTACCGGAGCTCAAACTTTTATGTTTGTTTATTTTTACGGACCCAGTGTATGAATTTTTATGTCTATTTTTTTAGCATCTCCATCCAAACTCCGACCGTAGCAAACCTCTAAAAACGAAAACAAACTAGCTTTCCTTCAATTAAATCATGTCTTGTATATAGCAATCCGTTTCCCAAAGTCGAATATTTATATTTATTCTGATCAAAACACTTCGTCCCCCCCCCCTCCTTCAATAGTTGCGATGCATAACATCGTAGTTTATTTTTATAGGCCTAAATTCACGTTGTTTATGAGTTTTGCACTCACTGCACTCATGCCAGGCCTCTAATCAATTCACAAGCCGTTAAATAACTCCTTTGTTGACTCAGCTCCTTCTGTAAACAATGTAAATACACGGAGTCAACTCCCCACGCATTGAGAGCAGCCTCGCTACCCTGCCCGTCCGCGCTGTCATGGCCGACTTCCGGTAGCAACAGCTCGGCCGGTTTGGGTCAGTCTCTCCTCCTCCAAGCGTCCACCTCTTCCCCACTCACCCCCTCCATCGCTCTCCTACAGGTCCGCGCTAACCCTCTACCTGCCTGCCAAGCAGAAGGCATAAAAAACCCAGACGCAGTTGAGTTTCGTTAGTACAGCTCAGGATTCTCAAAGCTAGAGGTCGCTACGCCGGTCGGGAGTGGAGATGCCGCGGTCCGATTGTTGCCATGCCGGGCAAAGGTAGTGGTTCGTATGTAACTTAGTTTAGATTGAAAGTTTATTTTTTGGACTCTAAATTCAAAATTTATAGTTTAATTTTAACTTAACCTCGTAGCTTTGAAGAAAATTTTATGGTGCGACAAGCCAAACGGCATTTCGGACGTTGGCGGCCGTAATTTAAGGGTTCACGGTCCCCTTACCCTAAAAACCAGCTTTTATTTTTCACAGTTTCATTAATGCAACTTTAATGTAAACAAAGGCCGTCGGGTCAGTTAGATTTGCAGAAGCGCCGTACTTCATGGAGTGTACATCCCTTTTCTAACGTGATATTCTGATTGGTACGGTTTGATTAACTAGGTGTTCCTTTTGAAAAATAACTGTAGGTAGGTCTACTATTACTACACAGCCGAGACTGTTCGTAATTTAGAGGGCTCTTTTGCGAAATCCCCGTTGCCTAAAAAGATCACTGTTTCTATTTGAAATTGTTTTTGTTTGAACTAAATCCAAGTTCACCAGTGCGAATTTTATGTAAAATTCTTGAATTGTTTTTAACTTAAAAACCGAGTTGTATATTTACCAAATGTAAAGTGCGGTCATTTTAACATGTTTGTTTAAAATAAAACCAGGAGTTTTAAACGTCTATCGGTTTATTCGTTCGTTGTTCGTGCGCTAGAAGTTAGTATTTACGATAATTCTCGTCGAATTTAACTTAGCTAGCCTAATTCCCACCTTGGTGGCAGCGTTACCGTTTATTATTACTAGTTAGCCTATATGATTAGGACAAAACTAGCTCCATTCTCTACACCGGGACTGTAGCAGTTGTGCTTGTTTTAACCAAAAAGTACCAAGAGTGATAATAAGAAAGATCCAGTTACACCAGGACACCGGCGATGTTACTAGCACCTACCCTGTCGTAGCATCCGCCGTTACACATGTTGGAATTTTACTTGCGTAAGTAGAAACGGTCGGCTCTCTCCTGCAAACCAGAAGTGGCTCGTTCGTCTTTGGCGCCGAATTTGGCTGACCAAACTCTCCACCAACCAGTGAATTGGATGCTTGGAAATTTCGGCTCTAAACAAATCCTAAAGTGCCTTACATGTCAAGCATTCCTCGGGGTCCGCGCAGAAAGCAAGTTGGAGCTGTTTCCGAAGTATAAAATCCCAAGCTTGAGAAAATATCGTTTGCATAGCTTGACCTTGCAGCCACCCATCGCCACGTTCTCCGGGAGAGCGATGTTCTTCTGCCGCCCCAAATTGCGCCATACGGGGCTAAGGTAGAGGACATGTAAGTTAACTTAGTTGTACTTGAATTTCGTTTAGGCCATTTATTTGAATACTTAAATGTAACTTAAACTTGATTATCGCGATCGGAGTAGGTTTTTGCAAGTTGAAATATTTTTTGGGAATGATTTTATAAAATCTTTAATTTCATTCCCGTTTCAAGTTAAAACTTTTTAAACGTGAATTTTTTTCCTTATGTAAAACCAATGACTAGCATCTTTACCAAACAGCTAAAGGTTGCATGTGAATCGTCGTCAGTGACATCATATGAGTTGAATTTTTATTCAATATTACTTGCATTTTTGCAGAAATGTACTTCTAGTTTGAACTTGGTGAAATTTCTTGATCGTTGTTGGTACTTAAGTGTTAAGCATGATTTGCTTAACGATTTGTTTTGTTGTTGCTGAAATGTAAAACCAAGATTTGTTGTAACCAAAATGAAACTGCAAACTAAACACTGTTTTGTAAATATTTTATTAACCAATGTTCAATAAATGTAAATACAGTTTCAGTCTGTTTTCAACCATTATTTACTTAGTTACTTAAACTTAGAA
>JAHWFP010179305.1:10548-23654 GCA_023313725.1 Lithobius niger | reverse complement strand
ACAGATTTGAGTTTTTTTTTTGCCTCTAATGACATAGTGCTACCCAATGGGTGTGAGGTCGGTCTTGTTGTCTATAGTAGCGCAATTACAATTACCACGGTCCCGCTACCACAGTGCGTGCAGAACATCTGGGGGAACAGATGGATAGGGTGAAGTATGAGTAATGGACAACCTTTAAATAACAATTAACCATTACCGTAAAGCGTGTATTAAACGTCCATGGGCTTATGCAGTAAATTTGGCAAAAATGGGGGAGGGGGAGGGCATGGGCATTTACTCCACTATTCTGGACATTTAATCCTTCTGGACATGTATCACAGAAACCTCGAAGCTTTTGAGTGAACTCTTGAAAGCTAATTTTTATGTCCTTTTAATTGCTGTGTAGAAGGGAGGAGGCACAGGGGAGAGATGCCAGGCCGTTGTGCAGGTGCTAGGAGCCAAGGGAAAGAGTCCTCTATTACCCCAGGGAGGGAGAAGGGGCCAGTAAGCATAGCAAGTACTATCTTTATTCGCAGCACATAGCTTTTAATTAATTTTGCTGCAGAAAAACGACAATTTAAGTGGTGGGCGTTTACTTTACTATTTCACGATTTTGACATTAAAGCATTTTAGGGATGGTGGGCATTAGCTTCAACTGGGCATTTAATACACGATTTTACGGTAATATATCATGCATTAAATGCCCACATGATGCTAAAGCTCCCCCCCCCCCCATCTAAAATTCTTTTAAGGCAAGAATCGTGAAATCGTCAAGTTATAGCTAATCCCTTAAATCTTCGTTTTTCTGCTACAAAATTGGCATTTCGACACGGTACAGAACTGTTTACTGTATTACTGTATGTGAATGATTGCGTAATCTCGTAATTTTCTGACATAATAGCCAGAAGTAGTAAGGTTAGAAAATGGGTTACGCTTTATTGAATGCCCATCCTGGAGTTTTGCCAGACTTTTTCGTAAGCGCTTGGGCATTTAGTAGGCGATTTACGGTAAGAACAATATTTGTATTTATACAAACTGTGCCTAAAATGTAAAGATTGCCTCCCGACTGAAAATATTAACTTTTAATTCAAATATTAAAAAGTAATAAATAGCTTTTGTGTTGTGAATGTTTTTAAAAGGGGGAGGTGCAAATCAAGGCTTTGCTGGGGAACATGTCGTAAGGTGATGGTAGCAAATACGATCATGGTGATAGTACCAAATACTCCACACCACTGCTCACACCACTCGCACCACTGCGCCAGTGTGAAGCTAAACACAAATATGAAACTTAACTATCCGACTTCAAGATACAGGCGCTCGTCTTGAATCCAAAACGGTGTACTTTAGAGAGACATTTCAGTGGGTTAAATCATTTTCAAGATATTTAGCAAAAATCACAAATAAACAGTTATTCTGGAAAAGTAAATAATGAAGGCTGGGCAATAAATCAATAAAATTTGCTCTTTAGGCCCTTGCTGGTGAGCCAAAATCCTGTTGGTCACTCATTTTTTTGGCTTAATTTTGGACAAATACTAGCTGTTAACCCAAGTTGTGTATAGCCAACTTAAATTCTAAACGCACTAGTATTTTTGTTACTTTTTTAATGCAGTAGTTTCCTTTTAAGTATCTAAAATTTTAATTTGAAAACATTACAAGAGTAGGATTGAAAAAAAAAACGTATTCAGTGTTGAAATATATCGTTGAGGTTCAATGAGAGACTTTTGTAAATACAGTATCAAAAATGCCAAAGAAGCAATGAATTTTTTTACAGTCTAGCCTAAAAAAAATACTGATGACCTAGTCCTCTTTTGCCTAAGGAGCAAGGTGCTTCCTTTCATTGCTTCTAAACAATATAAGAACTTTAAAAACAAAGACTAGAAATTTGCGCTAAAAAAAAAAGCGAAAGGTGAGCTTTAAGCTCATGTACTCCTATCTTAAACTTAACCCAAACAGAAGAAAATAGATAAATACTGAGGGAAATGTTAGAAAATTAAACTAACGAACACAAACACAAGAAACAACCAACAATTAAAATAGACCAAAAAAATTCGCAAAGAAGGAAAAGCAAGAATGCTTGAGTGACCTAAAAAAGGTTGACAAAAAGAGGAAGGAAGCCAAGTGCAGCCAAGGTCACGAGAACAGCAGGGGAGGGAAATGAAAATAAGTGTGTATCAGAATTGTTTTCTCATTTTGAACCTTTATAGCTTAACCCAAATAAATAGCACTGTATAACTAGAATTGCTGTTGTGCAAGTGTACAACCTATTAATAAGGGCTTCTAGTTGGATGCTTCATCTGCAGTACACTGTGTTGGGTGGCATACCTTTACTACTGCCTTTTGCCTACCATCACGAGTGTTCTAAGTATATTCCAACCTTAAAAACGATATGTAAAATGTCAGTCTTTCCGTTTTTTGAAACTTGTGCTGCTGCCCTGTATTGTTACGTAGATTTGGCTTGTGAGTTGCGGGCGTGTATGCATGTTCGTAGTTTGTGGCAAGAAGGCAGGATTGTTCAGTAAGAGGCTACCTTCTCCAATGTCGGTTGCCACTCGCCATTTGGCGAATGGAAATCAACAGTTGGCGACAGTTTACTCCCCAAATTAGCGACTAGCCAGTGGCGTAACTAGGGTTTTGTACTGAGGGGGCAACACTAGGCATTTAGCCGAATGGTGTGGCGGGAGAACCGAATAAGAGCCCCGGAAGCTGATGCATTTTTGCTTTTTTCCGGCATTTTCTGGCCTTGTAAAGTGCCGTTGGAAACAATTTTATAAAACCAGCTTTGCTGATGCATTATACGCATAAAAAAAAGTGTATTGTAAATCTTTCAATTTTCCTTACTAGATACTTATTTTTTAAACACGGATACTTTGTTGGGAATTTTAAGCAAAATGTGGAGTTAGTAATTCTTACTGTTTATCTTTATTCATTTTCGTATTTCTCCATTTGTTACCTGGCTACTTTAGTGATTTAAAGGAGAAACAGTAGAAGTATAAATTAGCTAAGATGAAAGTTGCGAGTCTTTGACCTTAAAATGCAGCCATCTGACGGTAAATAATTTTTCAGCTATGGAAAAAGTGACTTGGCCAATTTGCCGAATAAGCTTTCAAAATCTCAGAGGGGGTGAATTGCCCCCCCCCCCTCTAGTTACGCCACTGCGACTAGCAATAGAGAATGACAGTCAGAGGGGGCTATCTGTGGAACCGTATAAGTTAGAGATGAACGGTTTGCAGCGTTATGCTCACAGTTCTGAGACCTATACAACAGCATTTTCTGCATTAATAGTGGGTTTAATGAAAATTTTACAATTTTGCAAATGCATGAATCTGAAAAACCATGCATCGGGCAACATGTATTTCGTGTGTGGCGAGTAGAAATTGTTAAGTGGTGACTGCTTTCTAAGGTCTACTGGCCTTGGCGACTGCTACTGGTTTGGCATTCGAGAGGGTTGGTAAGAGGGCATGATTGGCATTGTTTGTACATAGCAGTTAAAACCTGATTATAACCATACCTGTTAACAATGCTATTTTTGAGGCAACAATGCATGCAAAAGTTCGCACCAAAAACACAATCATTGCACAAGATTGAAATAAGGCCATGCAAAGTTAATTGTTCGGTTTACAGGAGCAGATGGGTGCCTTAAATTATTGCGGGTCATAATTTTTTATCTGGGTCTTAGTCCACCTGCTATACTTTGTTCCACATTATGTTTTCAGAAAACTGACTGCATGATACCACGTTTCCTGCCGCTATGAGTACAAAAACACGTAAATATCCCACTCGTAGACTGTAACAGTAACTGTGTAGACTCTGCAAGTGTGATATTCACATGTTTTTGCAATCGTAGTGAAGGAAACGTGGCATCATACAGTCAAGTTTTCTGAAAGCATAATGTGGAACAAACTATAGAAATTGTATTTCCGTCACATTTTGACCTTTTTTTGACATTCCAGTATACCATTTTCACCGGCTCGAAATGAGCTTTCCAATGGTGCAAATTTCAAACCTCGAGCTCATACCACTAAGACGTTATTTGGCAAAAACTAAAATATTTTTAATTAAACAACTTTTTAGAGGAATATTATATTTTTTTAGGCTGACTGAATACTCTTTCGGCCTAGGTAAATGTCAAAGAAATGTGGTCAGTTAAATAAAATGAAAAATAAAATAAAATGCCTGGTTGCCTGGTGCTTCAATTTGCTACCAAGCCCTTAAACCAAATAATTTTTTTTTTTACATGGCCTAACAAACAGTACCCGCAAATTTTAACAAGCCATACAAAAAGGTGTTGTGACTGTTTGTTTGTCTTCATTAGGCTTTTAATTCTTGGTTGGCGTTCAAATCGGCTATACTATCGCTAGGGTTTTGAAGTCTGTTGATGTTGCCTGCTGTGTTTGTCAGACCTGGTTTTCGTATTCCACTTAGGTGCTAGATTGTTCACGAGCTCTTTTGTACGTACTATGTATTGAATAGTGGGATTAGACGGTGGCTAAAGGAGTTCATTAGGGATTTGTTCGCTCGAGAAAAGTGCTGAATTGCGAGTGATTCCAGCACTTCTCTCGGGTGCCTATCACTTGCAGAATTTGATACGAGCAACGTGGTAGTGTCCTTCCAAGATGTAAGGTGCTGCGTCTCCATGTTTGTTATCTGAACTTTGAATCTTGTGCGTGAATTGTGTTTTTGGCAAGAAAATGTGTTCGACCATTCAAAGTAAAACCCCACCTAGATTTTTCTGAAACCTGATAATAACATTCTGTTCCCAAAGGGCAAACTGTGCATGAGGTTTTGAAACGAACAGACATTGTTGAGACAATAAAACTGTAAAAAAATAAATTGGTATTGGTAATTTTCGGCTGGCCTAGGACAACAGATGTTAAGTTTTGCAACATCACAGTCTTCAGGTTTGACAGGAATCTGTTGGAGTTTTGGCTACACTGGAGCTGCTGTTAAACACATTTGAACTTCCCTATAGCAACCACTGTGGCCCTGTGTCTAATGACAGCAAAAAATTTGCGAGATCAACGTTTTTCTAGTGCCCGTTTTGAAAATTGTGTTTTATCTCAATCTCAACAATATTTCCAAAGGCCCTTGGACTATCTTTATAAAGAGGTTTCACTTGGAATTTTGTAATTAAACAAGAACACTCATGATTGTCGACAAAAGGCCGTATCAGTAGCAAAGGTCCTTAGTAATAGTAATTGTTTTGTGTCTCGTAGGCTTGCGGCCACTTTTTGCAAAGATGTTTCGTGCAAAGATGTTGCGTGATGTCCCCGGATAGCACAGAAACTGAAGTGTTTTTCACTTCTGTTGTATTCTGATCGCTCGTATGTTTTGGCATATCACGAAGGCATCTATGATGCGCATCCAAGGAGAATGAACATCACTTTGGTGGCTTGGGTATAGGGTATCGCGATCTGGTCATGACGGAATTTCTTACCACTAGGATAAACTCTTGCTTTGACATGGAGTGAAGCTAAGAAGGTGGAATGGCCCGAGTGTACGGGATACCTCATCTTGTGGCTGTGGGCTTTCTGAAAGGCTGGTAGGTTAGAAGGCCTTGATGTCTGAATAGAAGCACATCCGGGAAGGGCATAGATCTTCGTAGGTGAAGGTGAAGTCAGGGCACCGGGAGTGCAGGAGTTGGAGAACGGGCTGGACTTCATGCAATTTCTGAAGGGAATAAATGCCATCAATGAAGCTGACCCACCATTTGTGTGTGGGTCACACGGAGAAGACTTGCTCATCGGAAATCACCAGAGTATGATTTCCGTCGGGACCGGAGAACACGAGTACACATTGGGGTTCCCTTTACCTGCTGATACTCCTTGCTGTGAAACTCAACGATGATGGGTGACAAGATGAGTTAAAGGAAGGCCTTGTCCTTTTTGACCATATTGGATGTGTTGAACAATAAGGTTGGCAACAATCAAACGGAGGCATTATTTCAAAGCAAACGACCTATGCATTTTTGAATTAGGAAACAAAAATGAGCTCATTTGATATTAAAGTAAGTTTAACTGATCCGAAGTCAAAACAGCAAAGGACCACAAATAAACTTTCCTGTAAAGTTTCGTATGCCGCAGTTCCTGTGCTGTTTATTACACTTGAAACCTCACTGCTGTATTCACGTGTTTTTACAGTTTTTACTTCAGAACACGATAGGTCAGATTGGTTCATTCTACTGGGCTAAACGATATATCGTTGAAAAATTGTAAATACCTTTCTTAGTGTGCTTAGTACAGACCTACATATTAAGTAATTCAGGGTTCGTGTGACACCTTGAAAACCTGGAATTGCCGTTGAAAATAAAATAAAATGCCAGTCCTGAAGTCTTGAATATGAAATCTTGAAAAGTGGTGTATGATTATGAACTGAAAGGAGACAACTTGACTAATAACGCTGACAAATTTAGCCCCGAAAGTAGGCGAGTATATAGCACCTATATTAATCTTACAATAATTTTGAAACTTGGGATATGGTTTTAATTGCATTTACGTGTCTTATGGTTGAATACAGCAGTAAGGTTTCACGTGGAATAAACAGCATAGGAACACTGTGGTATACGAAACCTTACAGAAAACTTTATTTGTGGTCCTTTGCTGTTTTGACTTTGGATCAGTTCAACCTTACTTGAACATCAAACGAGTTCATTTTGTTTTCTAATTTGTGATACTTTGACATACCAATTTTGTTTTCTGTACTCGTTGCCAATATACTTAATTTGGCTCGCTCATTCAGTGTAAGTCTTTCTTTTAAAAGTTGGTTTGTCTGCAGCTCTCTTTCAGCGGCTTTGGACTTTATTTGTATGGTTTGGATGCTCATGTGTATGTCGATGTTTCACAGAATTAAGTTTCTTCAATCCACTTGTACACACACTGGTTAAACACTTTCACCGAATTGTGATTCTTCTATCCAATTTTTGCTCACACTGGCTAACAATCGCCGGTTTTCGTTTGCTTTGCTCACTCAATCAGCACATCCTGTGACTTAAATCACTGGATGCACAGGTTTAAAACTTGGCACGCTCAAGCATCATTGCATGAACAAATTTTACACTGGCTAATAATGTTGTATTGCGTGCTGTAATCCCTTGTACGCATTGGTGTTGTTGGATGCACCGTTTGCAACACCGGTACGGTTTGTGTGCTCCTGTGTATGTCCACCTTTGACCGAATTAAGTTCCGTCAATCAAATTGTTGCTTCGCTCACTCAATTAGCGACCCCGGGCACGATGCATTTCTACTGGTAGTAAGTAAATCAATACGCTTTTGTAGAACAAAGTTGAAACCTTTAGCCCGGCAGCTTTGTCATTTTTCTTTTTCTGGGAGTTGCAGAAATTAAATGGCCGGCATAACAGTGTTTTGTCTTAACTTACATAGGTGTTGTTGTCGCCAACCACTTTGCGAGGTGCTCGTGATTGTTCCTGTGCACTTCGAAAAATTTCAGCTCAGCTCTGAAAGCCGCATTTACGAAATAAGTAAGCCATTCCATCGATTCTAGGTGTCAATTTCGAGGACAGCAGGCCCGAAATTAACAGTGTAGCTTAGTTTGATTTGAAACTGTATGCCTTTAGCTGAAACACAGATTCTTACATTTTACCCATCAACAATCAATGATTTAGACGAAATTGTTAGGCACCGTAGCTAAGGCATAAGACGTGCACAAAGAATGAAAAGCGATTAAAGTGATTGTTACTTACTTTCTCTTAGTTTAACAACCGTATTATGTAGATAGGACGACAAGCCAAATGGGCAATGGATATTTTAGTTTTAATACGGGAGAGTGACATGAAACCATTATAAAAAAAAAACACCAGGTTTGTTTGCATTTGTTTAATCTTCTGTCTACGCCTTGCGTCTGGCGTTTGCTGATTGGTATTCAGACGACGCATGTTCCTGCAAATCTGAGTAGTGCCAAGAAGAGTCAACAGGTCCTCATGAACTGTCCACGTGCGAAACAGACTCCGCAGGTAAACATGTCGGGTACAGTGCATCAGGAAGAGAGCAACCGCCTGATCAACGCAGCATATAGTACAGAGCTGAGAGGCATGCCCATCCAAGCCGGTATCTGTGACCTGCCAACAGAGAGTCCTAGGTGCCGGGGCCAGGGGAAGCCATGGCACCACCACTTTTTGCTGGGACCTATAATAGCCCTTTAAGAAATCGGGAGAAAGGAAAAAAAGTCTTTAGTTAACTTTTCATTTTAACATTGGTTGGGCATATTAATTCCAGTTTTTATTAATACATTGATAACACTAAATTCTGAACAAAAGAATGCAACTTAATGGGCACACGAATCGAAAACGATATGTTGCTTACGTTGCACTAAGAGAAACTACGTAAAGAAAAGGCTTTATATTCAACATGACAGTTTCGTAAGTTATTAAGTTAAATTTTCTAAAAAGTTATTTAAATTGAGTAACAATGTGCTGTATTCATTTCTATACGTCTTATGCTACAACCTGAGATATTCATTAATTTTATAAAAAATGTGATAAATATTGGAATGAAAAATCTGGCAATACTTCGTCGCGGCAACTCTACCTAGCCCACTTCTAGTGGTGTATACAAAATCTTGCGATCCGTCGCTTTTCCCTATTTCCCCCGGAACCCAGCCTATTTATTTACGCAACTGGTGGCATTTGGCCCTCTCACTTTTTTTAAGGGTAGAGGCACCCCTGCAGAGAATGACTATTCCGAAGTCGCGAAAGCAGTCGAGCTGCCCACGCTGGGAGACTGTCTAGTCTGGACTCAACAGCACAAGCTGGGTGCGACAATGGAGGTCGTGACCCATCTCTGCTGCGTCCCACTCCCTATTCCTCTGTTCCAGAACCTAGGCGCGACATGCAGTTTTGATTAGAGTGCATGGCACCCTTTGCAATGGCATCTGCTTCTTCATTGCTACGGCAACCGCTGTGCCCACAAACCCACGCAACACTAATGTCTGACATCTGCACGGTAAGCCACAGCTTCCAACACACCTAAAAAATAAGTGGGTAACCGACTTCCATGGCGGCAAGAGAGCGGCATAACACAGACAGGACTTAAAAATCTGGGGTAGATCATGTATGACAGCAGCCCAAGTTCAGAGCCACATCTAACGCAGCGGAAAGCGCCGCCAGTTCACAGGTGAAACTCGACACATGGGACACCATCCGCCCAACATTCAACTTAAGGGAGGTAACCCAGACCCCTACTATAGCCTTGCAAACAAAGGATGCGTCGCAGAAGATGGTACACAACGTGAACTGCGGGTCAAATACCGAATCGAGAGAAACACACCACTTCCATGGGCATGGCGGACAAATGGTGGCAACTGCAACCAGAGGCTGGAGAGCAGGGCCCTTCAGCAAAGATGCACGTTGACCAGCTACACCAAGACTATCACGCACCCTTTCACTGACCCGACAGTAGTCGGCAAGAAGGTCGCAACTGGGTCCCACTTGCCCCTGTTCAAGTTATGGAGACACAAGGCTACCAGGAGCTCCAGGCCCGAAGCCAGAGAGGCGAATCCCCAGCGTGCACTCAAAGTACCTCAACTGGGGTCGAAATCAAGCAATCTGTTACCATTTGTAAACAATCGTTTACACAGACTTGCAGACTGCGAATGTGCCGCTGCACCGTCGTGAGAAACGGGAGGTGATAATCCATGGTAGAACGAACAAAGGTTCTGTAAACTGCCAGCAATGCGCCCCGCCGAACAATTTGACTGCACGCCAGGACACAAAGAATGGGGAGCCGACCGGCGACTTTCTCTTTCAGAAGTCGTACATCTGCAACCCACGTCAGCCCGCCATCCAAAATGACACCTAGGTGTGTGACTTCAGCAGATGCTGAGATAAAGGTGCCACCGACGCTCACACTGATTGGTGCCGCATGAACAGCAGGAGAGCACAAAATTGCAACCAATTCGTCTTTGCTGGGGACAGCAAAAGACCGCAGACAGCAGAAAGACGATCGACAATGAGGTCCAAGGCCTCTTGAATGTGACTGACGAGAGCACCGGGGTTGCTTCCCATAAACTACAGAGTGATGTCATCAACATAGCATACTACGTTTGTGCTCTGCTGCAATGTGGAGGCATTGCATGGTTGATCACCTATTAAAATGAGGGTTGGGATACCTCAGATGGAGATAATGTCCAGTAAGTCATCCAGTACAGCCGACATGACCAACAACTGACAGTTTCTCATTTTCGTTAGACTTGAGGGCCAATCCGCTCAAAAGCTATATCCCTTGCAGTGATTTCATAAAGCCGCCAGTGGAGGCGCACCTCTACTCACTGGCTGTGCAAATCATGAAGTTCCGAACACGCTCCATTGATAGCATTTGCATTTGAGGACAGCAATAGTCTTTTCGTTGCTGCTGAATTAAGCACTACTTGGAAGGCATTACCAACATGGAGGGAGCAAATCACCTCCACTTCACTTGGTCCAACAACGCTGACTGCCACCCTATACACTTCGGTCATGAACTATGGCTTCCCTGCCGCAGCACAGATCAGCACTAGTTGTCCATTCATACATTCGACAATGAGCCACCGTACAATCTCCGCAGCCACAAAACGTTCCTCGCACGATCACTCTTTTGTGTTTTTGTATCTGAAGTTCCACCTTTGCCACTTAACACAACGGTGCTAAAGAAACTTTTCACATGAGTCAAAACGCCAATTTTTCAGCAACAAACTCTCTGTGGGCTACAATGGGGCTCACCTCATTGTTACCTTGGTATTTGGGGAGGGGGAGTGGAAGGGGTGATGGGATATGGATGGGGAGGGTTGAGGTCAAGAGGGTGAAAGAGTATGACTAGGGAGTAGACTCGTGTGAAGCAGAATTATTTACAGCTGATGGCGAAGAAGGTGAGAGGTAAGGCAGGTAGGGATGAAAGTATGGTTAAGAAAGTGGCTATGTGGGGCTCCAATAAGTATGAGATTTCGAGAATTTTGTGGAAAGGCCTGGCTGTTCATAGATTGATGTTTGCCATGGAAGTGTTGGGGTATGAGGGGGTGACTGGAGACAACTGGGGCGGTATCAGGAGAACTGGGGTGGTCTAGTTTTGGAGCGTGGAAGGCAATGGTGAAGGTCGAGTTTGGTAGGAGGGTTCGAGGGTTTACAGAAAAGTCAATGGTGCAAATGGTATACGACTTTCTGATGTTGTTCTATGCCACGAAGTTGGTTGGAAAGACGAGAGGTTTTGTGGGGGACTTATGTAAGGGTAAGGGATGGTAGAAAGGGGGTGGGGAATTGGGGAAGGGCGATAAAGGGTACTGAAGTGGAAAGATAGCGGCAGGTGTTGGCCAGTAAGTCTTCAGCTGGGAGGAGAAGAGGAGAATTGGGTGGAGAGGGGAGGAGGAGGAGGTTGGATAGCAGGATTATGGTTTGGAAGGGGAAGACGAGGAGTGACATATGTGGGATTTGTGGAGACGCGTAGATCCTGCAATGAGTGCTGGAGGGTTGGAGAATATTGGGGAGGGAGGAGCTGGGGGGGGGGGGGGGAGGGGGCATTTGTTGCTCCTTGGAGGGAGGGGCGAAGTGGGGAAGGAATGTGCTTCTGCATAAATTTAAAGATAAGTAATTTAGAAGTCAGGTGAAAATAGTTTTTATTTATCCTAAAATTCTTACCTTTAGGGAACCCACCCACTAACCCGATTGGTCGAACCTGCAACCATGACTCGGGGAACGAAAGTGAGGTTCAGTTGGCTGGCATTAATTAGTTACGTAATACAGGGCGCCGCTCTTGTGGCGAGCCAAACACAAGGGTGACCCATGGGATGGGCCAAGGGGGTTGCGCCACCCCTCCAAGGCAAATAAACATAGAAAAATTGCCGAAATTCTTGAAAAAATGTAGATAAATTTAAAAAAACGTAGAAAAATCATCCTCTGGCCTCCTCCAAGACTTCGTTCTGGATCCGTCCTTGGCCGAATGTTGCCTTAAAGTGTTGGATTTAGTGTTGGGCATAGAGTATGTTATTGAAACGAAAATAGCTTGAAAAGGTAAGTATTTTATAAGTAAAAACTATTTTTATGCTTAAAACTACGTTTCTTTGTTGCCAAAACATCTTAACCTGATAATTTAGCATTACATTCCTCGAATGTGATGTTCCCCTGGAGGTTTCTTCTGCTATGCAGCCGCCTGCTTGCATACCCCTGCTGCGCATGCGCGTGGCAGTCCTCCCTTATAAAAGCGACAGCGTGCACGATATCGGCATTCATTTTCCTCTAGCGTACATTTTGTCTAACGACCCCACGCCGCCCTGTTCCCCATCTTTTGTCCGCTTCAAGACTCCCTGCGGTCGATGTCAACCTTCTCCGACGCTCATCACCGTTTCGGCTGGCTACACTCGCACCCGCGACATCCCTCGGCTTTCAACTTTTGGACGGAAACACGCCCGAGTTGCCGAACGGCCTACCATCACCGACATCTGCCTAAGTCCGTACGCAAGCTGCCGACGTAACCCTACTCGGTCGCACATCGTCGGTCCGGCCGGCTGCACCCGCAACTGCGGCGTCCTTTAGCTTTCACTTTCAGCTTTCACTTTCAGTCGGAAAACACTCCCTCCACCGGCCCCCGCCCTTCCCGCCGCCACGCCTTGACGGAGCTCCAGCTGTCAGCCGCTTCCCGTACCAGGTTCCCGGATGTGTCGCATTGCAGGCGACCCGCCTTACTCTCGTTTCGGTTTCGATTGTTTTCAACAACGATCAGACTTGCTACCGTGCTTTGAATACACCACCTGTCCATTATCGACTGAAGATCAAGTCAACAGTTGCTGTCCACTGCTGCTCGTCTCACTCGTGGCTAAAACCCACGTCTTTTGAGTGAAGATCCAAGCTGGATGCCATCGTCACGCGTGCCGCTTGTCTCGCCCATGGCTCACCCCATCTATCGAATGATAATCAAGACAACAGTTGCTGTCCTACACTGCTGCTCGTCTTATGTGGCTTAAAACCCACACTTTGAGTGAAGAGTCAACTTGGAAGTCATCTGCTCGTATCCTTCGTGGCCAGAACCCACGTTTGAGTAAACCAAGACGGACGCCGTTTGCTCCTCTTGCTGCTTGTCTCAGCCGTGGCTAACCCCACATCTCGAGCGGAAATCAAGACACCAGGTGCCGTCGTTTTGTGAAGATCCAAG
>JAHWFP010179305.1:0-10448 GCA_023313725.1 Lithobius niger | reverse complement strand
CGTGGCTTTAAACCAACGCTTTGAGTGAAGAGTCAAGTTGGAAGCCACCTGCATTCCCTCTGCTGTTCCTGTTTTTCAGCCCCGAGTGAAAATCAAGTCGCCTGTTGCTGTCCACTGCTCGTCTCGCTCGTGGCTAGAACCCACGTTTTGAGTGAATCAAGACAGAAGCCGTTTGCACCTCTTGCTGCTTGTCTCGACCGTGGCTTACCCCACGTCTCGAGTGAAAATCAAGCCACATGTTGCTGTCTACTGCTGCTCGTCTCACTCGTGGCTAGAACCCACGTTTTGAGTGAACCAAGTTGGAAGCCGGTTGCACCTCCTGCTGCTTGTCTCGACCGTGGCTGGCCCCACGTCTCGAGCGAAAATCAAGATATTGGTTGCTGCTTACTCCATTACTAGACGTCTGACTGACTCTAGTCCTGCTCGTCGTTCGTCCGTTTTTCCTGTGAACTTCCACCATGATGCTCCTGAGTTGCCGTCTTCTATCGAGCCTCCCGTCCGCATCCAACCCCTGGCTTTCGTCCGCCTTTCTGTTCGCCCTCCTGTGCCCTGCTGCCACCATGGAATATTCCAGCTCTGCTTTCCTGTCTTTCAGCCGTTCCACTCTCCGACACGTGGCTTAGGCGCTGCCGTTCTATCACCGCATGCTACACTCTTCGGCCCGTCTCCGGTCTGCCCATAGCCGGGACGTTGCCGTCAAGTCTGGTTTGTTGCTCAGCCCTCTCGCCCCTCCTGCCACGATGTTGGAGCTCCACATCTCACCAGTCCAGCCGTGGAAGCAGTGTGTATTAGATCACCCATCGACGGCCCCTGCCTCCGGTTCCCTCACCGTCTTTCGTCCGTCTCACTGATGACGTAGCTGTCATGACTATGTTGAAGATCTCGCAAGCTCCCGTTTTTCGTCCGTCTTGGATTTGGTCTGCCGTTTTCACAAGGAAGGCCAACCAGTCTGAACTTCTTGCCCCATGCACTCAATCGTCTACACCTTTTCCATATGTTGCCGTTCTGCACCATGCTGAAAGTCGGCCAAGCCTGCATCCCTCGCTCCTTACGCTCGTTCGTCTTTCACCCGCTCTGCTCGGGTGTTTCCATCCTGCACAATGATGAAGATCTACCGAGCCAGCATTCCTCGCTCCACACAACTCGTCTTTCACACGCCTTGCCCGGGAGTTGCCGTTTTGAACCTTGACGAAGATCTGCCAAGCCTGCATTCCTCCGCCTTGTACGGACGTTTTTCATCCCGCACCGTGATGAAGGCCTACCAAGTTAGCGTTCCTCGCTCCAAGCAACTCGTCTTTCACCCGCCTTCCCCAGGTGTTGCCGTTTACACAATGGAGAAGGTCTGCCGAGCTACCACTCCTCGTTCTACGCACCCACTCGTCTTTCACCCGCCTCGCTCGGGTGTTGCTGTCTTACACCACGGAGAAGACCTGCCAAGCCGTCGTCCCCCGCTCCACACACTCGCTCGTCTTTCAACCGCCTTGCATCTTTCGCCCGGCTTGTTCGGGTGTTGCCGTTTTGCACTGTAGAGAAGATCTGCCAAACCATCGTTCTTCACCCCACGCACTCATTCATCTTTCACCCACCCTGTACAGACGTTTTCATCCCGCACGGTGATGAACGTCTTCCAAGCCAGCGTTCCTCGCTCCAAGCAACTCGTCTTTCACCCACCTATACATCCCGGGTGTTGCCGTTTACACTATGGTGAAGGTCTGACGAGCTTCCGCCCCTCGCTCTACGCACTCACTCGTCTTTCACCCGCCTCGCTCGGGTGTTGCCGTCTTACACCACGGAGAAGACCTGCCAAGCCATCGTTCCCCGCTCCAAACACTCACTCGTATTTCAACCGCCTTGCGTCTTTCGCCCGGCTTGCTTGGGTATTGCTGTTTTGCACTGTGGTGAAGATCTGCCAAACCATCGTTCTTCACCCCACGCACTCACTCGTCTTTCGCCCACTCGCTCGGGTGTTGCCGTTTTACACTATGGAGAAGATCTGCCAAGCCACCGTTCCTCGCTCTACGCACTCACTCGTCTTTCACCCAAGTGTTGCTGCCCTCCACCGTGATGAAGGTCAACCAAGCACTCCCCCCCCCCTCCCCCCCGCTCGGCCTGCTCCGACGTCTCCCGTCCGCCTTATGGTCGAGATGCCGTTCCGGTTCAAGTTGGAAGCCCTTTAAGCTGAAAGCCTCTTCCCCACTCCACAGCTTTCATCCGCCTTCCAGTTATGATGCCGTCCTGAACAAGATGAAAGCCCGCTCATGTTGGAGCTCCTCTCTCCACCTGTCCTCTCGTCTTTCATCATCCACTTACCAATCGAATTGGTCCCATAGACGGTTTGTCCCCTTCCCGTTTCCTGTCTTTCATCCGCCCGCCACCTAGACGGCCTGCCCATGCCAGGTGACCACCGGCTACACTGCATTGTGCCACTTCCCGTCCATGATCTGTGCGGCTTTCCTTCATGCTTGCAGGAACGCTATCCATTCTAGCCGGTCCCAACTGTAGCCCTCTTTCATCGGGTTTATTTGATCTTCCGGCTGCCTCCCTGCCCCGATGTGGTCCTGCACTAGTCCCTCGGTCGCCGTGGCCCGGCCCCTGCCCGCTCCGCACAGCGCCGCCAATCCGTCCGAAATTAACTCCTACTTTCAGCCGAGAAACCAACAGCTCCTTCGGCCCGATCTCCCTCACTCCCGCTTCGGCCAACGTAACCAACAGGAGCGAGCCGCAACTCCTGTCCGCCACAACCGCTGCTCGTCACCAGGGGGCAGGAGCTCCTCTCATTGAAACCACGTTGCCTCCCGCCTCCCCTACGTTCCAGTTGGCGCAAGACTTCGCCTCTTCTTCCCAGCCTGGCTGAAACTCAACACGGAAATTCTATCCTTCATAAAACAAGCCTTTCAGCAGACAGTACCCTTCACTCATTCAATCCCTTCGGCTAATTGGCTCCAAGGAAGACCCAACGCCCCGACTTAAACCAACACAGGTTTTTCTTCAAAGTCTTCGAAGACCTCCGCAACTCTGCTTACCCCGCTAGATTGAAATGACTGACTACTAGACGTAGAACAACCATCCAAGTCCTTCCATAGTCCAGTTAAAAAAAAAAAAAAAACTGACGAGATGGAAGAAACCAACTTCTCCTCCTCACTAACTCGCATTCTAACGTATGTAACCACAAAAACTTATTGACCCTTGGTAACTTATAACGTTCAGGATAATCTCCACATCATCAACCGCCAACAAAGCCTTCCGATCGAAGCAATCCTCACACCAGCATCTTGTATGAATCCATCGACCTCCCACACAACCTGATGCAAAGATCATGTATGTGAACGGACTACACCGGCTGCAATCTATTGTCGCTACCTGTACAGTACTCAATTCCCCTTAAGCACTCAGAACGAAGCAGAAGCAAGCCAACCACGATAGAAGCTAAACATTCACCACGGAAACAAGCCAACCAGTGAAGAGGGATAGTGACCTAACTTTGAGGTTCATCACCTGTTCTGAACAAACTGCGAAGTTTTCAACAACTTTTTGGGGAACAGCCTGCTTGCATCCCGGGGCGCCCGTCAAGGCGGTGCCCACCACCTATTTTGACGAGGTCTACTGATAATGCTAAATTATCAGGTTAAGATGTTTTGGCAACAAAGAAAAAACATTTTGCCGGCCTAAAAATGGTTTCTTTGTGCCTAAAACATACTTAACCTACTCCCGCCCTGCCTCCCCTCTCGAGTCACCGCCTGACATACTGAGAGTAAAATGGATGCCGATAGCGTGCACGCTGTCGCTTATGTAAGGGAGGACTGCCACACGCATGCGCAGCAGGGTTATGCAAGCAGGCGGCTGCACAGCAGAAGAAACCTCCAGGGGAACATCACATTCGAGGAATGTAATGCTAAATTATCAAGTTAACCCTTTAAGGACGGGTGCGCCCGAATGCACCCGCTGTATAATCTTTGTTTACAGCTCTTCTACAAGTCATATCGAAAACTTCCAGCCAATTACAGTAGAATTTAAACTGGGATATGAAAGCCAGATCATTAAGGATAAAAATGACACAGGTTTCATTCCCTTACCTCAACTGGGTGAGAAGCTGCGATTTTTTTCCTACAAGTCGGTTATAAGTTCTTAGCGCGCACGCAGTCCTTAAAGGGTTAAGTATGTTTTAGGCACAGAGAAACCATTTTTAGCCGGCCTACCTGGGGGCCGGCAAAATGTTTTTTTACCTTAATGTTTCGTAAGAGTTCTTGTCACTAGATGCAGTCGACAAGCAACTGTGAATGTACGTTCAGACAATTTTATTTGTCTGAACGTAGCTAGTCTGTATAGGTGCTAGCGGGTAACCCGTTTAACCACGTGCCCATCGCGCGCCTGTTGGTAGCTTCCGTTACCAGATCTGCTCCATCGTGCACCTGTCGTTAGCTTCCATCATCAATTGCAGAAGTGCTGCACACGAAATATTTCAAGCGGCATTGCTGTTGCTTGAAGGAACATGCATCCCTGTTGGCTTTCCAGTATGACTGAGTTTTGCGACATTAGTTCAAACGTATGTAAATGTTGCCAACACAGTCGTTTTCTTGTTTTTTTTCTTTCGTGTGAGATGATTTTGCAACATTACCTCTAACCTGTGTTAATGTTGCAAACGCCGCTCTCAGCGGGTCGCACGATATACCGGAAGGATAATGTGCCTATGTGATATCATACACGGCGATAGCCGTGTATATATGTATATGATTGAAGTCCTCTTTCCAGCATAATTAAAACTATTAATTCTCCGTTCCTATTCAATATATTTCGACCAAACTTGGCCAGATAGTAGATAGGTATAGAAGGTATATTTCTAGTTGCCTTGAAATATCCATTACCTTTTTTATAGCGTTCTCCTTCTCATAATGCTGTTCAATCTTGAGAAATTAAATCGAAGATGTCCTTCTGGTTCGCTACTGTGCAGCCTCCTTCATATAACAGTTGAAGCGGAGCGGCAAGGCTCACCTTTTCTTCTCTAGCCGCCGAGCTGTTCACTTCGATTCCACTGCATTCCTTCATTCACGTTCCGCATCCCACGGAACCATCGTTCCGATGCCGCAGGCTAAGAGAACGCTTTGGGATGGTTCCTTATTCCGCACTCCTCGTTCTGCATCCCCGCTGCAGTTTCCGCCTGCGGACAACAGGGAGATTCTCGACCTTACAACAGAACAGGATTCTCTGGAGCAACCGATTCCGCCTCCGAATTCCTTTCTTTCCGAGCCGTCATTCCCCATGCCTTGCGATACCGTAGCCACGTTCACAATTCCTTGTAGTCAGCCTCCTCCGGTACGGGACGTACGTTCCCTCTCCGAGGAGCTTTCACGTACTACAGAACGATAGCCTGCCTCAAACTTCAACTCAAGGCCCGGAAAGTTGCTGCCTAGTTGGCCTCTTCTGTAGGCCCGCAACTGACTCCTCTTGTTTTATCCTCACATTCCTCCCAACCTTTGGTTGATAACCGTTCTGTTACTCAAAGGAACGACCAACCCCTCACTTCGTGAGTGCATAATCTCATGGACTCTTCCCTTCGGAACTTTACACGCAAGTTCCAGTTTCAGGCTACACATCATCGTGGCTAAGCTTCGGTTCCAAAGCGACGCCGATCCTCCACAGACGATGCCGGTCCCTCTACCGTACCTGATGATCCTCCTCCGCGTCCCATTCCACAGGTTCCGCTGCCAATTCCTCCCGTCCCACCTGCGGAAGAAGACCTCGATCCTATTACTCTTCTGGGCTGTCCCGGTTCCCAAACACCTCCGCATCCTACTGCACCTGGTCCTCTGATGGTTCCGCCCACAGTCATACCTCCAGGAAAGGGAGATAAGCTCTCAAGGACACATCATTCCGGTTCAACTCAGCTCGATTCCGTCCGTACTTTCCACCTAGCACTAGTCCGCTAGACAAGACTTCACTTGGCAACAGTCCGCTTAGTGATGATTCGCTTGGCAACATTCCGTTGACGTCAGTCCATCTAATAACGAGTTACTAGCCAACAATCAATCCGCTTCGTGTCAATACTCTTCACAGAATTCCTCTACATCGGTTCTCCTCGTCCTGCAGCGGTTCCAACCCTGCGTTCCGCCTGCACGAATTAGTCGACAGTTTCCCAAGCTCTATTCCTGGACATACGGATGCATTTCTTACGGGACGTTTGTCACACTCTACCCGTTACCCCTCGATCCCCTGCTCGGGGTTGGGGGGGGGGGGGGGGGGGCACTTGCTCCCATTAGGAACGACAGCATCATGTTCCTCACCACCCTTCCTTCCCCTTACTAGACCTCTGTCTGTAAGGCAGAGACAGGAAAGGATGCTTCCCACCACATTAGGTAATGTATTTCTTCTTCCTTTACAGACACCAGCATTTACTAATGCTCTCCTGTCACGGACAACTTTCCGTTCCTCGCAGTTGACCCACCTCGACTTCGGGTCAGCATCCTGACCTTTCAAGACCTTCTTTCCCTCATCTGGACTTATACACTAGGAGATCTATTGCCTACACCAGGACAGTATCACTTACGTCCGGTTCCCATTCTTCGTTCCCCCAGTACATACAGGATTACGGGGTATAGGCAATGTTACACCACAGTTCCGCCAGTTCTGCCGGCACGGTTCCATGGTTCCACCACTGTTTTCAATTTGCCTGACTCGTCAACTATTCAAGCCACAGCTCTGAACAAGTACTGTTGGTTTCTCCCACGCCACGATACCGCCCTACGTTCCGCCATCCGTTTAGGCTGGTTATAGAACTCGTCCGTCTGGCACCACCCATGCCGCTGTTCTACATTGGCATCATGCTCTTCAAGACCTGTAAAAAGCTCGAATTACTTACAGACATGAATCGCTGCTCCATTGTTACTTTTGAGTCAACCCTTCCTGCACTCCTGCAGCATTTCATACCACTGGCTTCGATCCATCTTCAGAACATTGTGCCACACGTTGCACATTCAACCGATCAGTCCCCACGAACCAGGACCGCTCCACCGTCGTTCCCCCCACCATTCCGTTTCATTCCCCATTCCTCGATCTGCTTGGACCTTTGATTCTCGATCCGCTTAACGCGCCTCAACCCACAAATGATCTCCAGGTAATTGCAGCTCGTGCTCCAAGACGCGCATCTCCAGTTCCTCCCAGACCTCCCGGCTTTAGACAACGCGAAGGTTCTTATACTACCTGCGAACCAGGATTCCTTGAAGACTCTACAACCAATGATTGAATCCTTCCTGTCCAAACAGTCGACTCCACCTCGGCCGTCCGAAACGACAGTCACATCTCCGTACCAGCCCACATCTACTAATCATTTGTGACGCCTCAGCAAGGAACTTTTCTGTCAATAGATTCACCAATCCACCATTCTTATGCGCCCCCTTTCAAAGCACCAACTCAAGGCGGTTTTCCATTATCTGATTCCACGTCGAAGGACTGGGGAAGAGGGGAACGGGGCAACCAAAGTCCGCCTCCTGGCACATTGGTACCTGGGTACCGTCCCTTCCCAACTTCAATAACTTGCCTTCCTCCTTAACCACCTTCAGCCTGTTCCGCCATCACGGCTCCTTCTGCTTACACGGCATCTCAGCCTTATATTCCGCATTCCGCTTCAGCATTCTATACCACCTATACAAACTTTGGATATGTCACAATGACACACTCTGCCAGCATACATCCTTTACTGGCTAACCACACCGGTCCCGTCTGTTTCCCCTGTCAAGGAACAGGACGGCGGTTCCTCACTCTTCCTACTCACGAACATTCAACAAAGGCTGCAGCCCATCCTTCTTCAGTCCCTAAAACGACAAAGGGAGCAGGGACAAGCATTGGTAGGCATAGCATTCCGCTGGCCTTTACTGTACCAAACTCTAAGAAGTTGCGACAAATCCTCATTTTTGACACTTCTACGTTCCCCTCTGGTTTCCCATCAGCAACATTTTCTACCCCTTGTACTCCGGGCTGGGTGGAACCAGCACTATCCACCCGACCAGCGTTCCGCTGCCCTCAAACTACATCTTAACAGAAGCAATAGGTCCCTGCTTAGGTCACGGCACGTTCCTACACCCAAACCCCAAGCACTCCGATTATACAAGTGGCTTCCATCACTCGGTTCCTCCGAGCAACGAACCTTTGCGGACGAGGCCCTCCCGTACCGACCATGCCTCTACAACAGCCATTAACTGACACTAGCTTTATTGGTACACCCAGGAACAAGTCAACACCATCCCCCCCCCCCCCCAGACCACAGTTACTGCGTTTCACCGATGACTTGCGTGGATCTACGTTCCTAGTTTCCCGGTCCGCCCTGACTGCCCCTTTTTCAAGGCAGCAGGTAAGGATAACTTACTCAATAACTGTAGGATACCCTCACTGATCCACTCCTTCCAGACCGACAAGCCTCGACTCCACAGGCAGCTTCAAATTTAGGACCTCTCCGTTGTGCTCGCAGCACTCCTATCTACACCTTATGTATACAACGGGTTCATCTCGACTCAGTCATCTCACTAGGACTCTGTTTCCTACTAGCACTGGCTGCCTACCTCAGGTAAAGAACCTCAAGCACTCTCGACTATTATTGCAGATTGTTTCTTCTTAGATACCTACACCAAGGGTATGCCAAACCTCGGGACAGCTTTCAGGGCCGAAATCCACAAGCCCAAAGAACGGACAAAACCTTTTATCATCACCCCCTCTTCCAACATCCTTCGCACTGATTATGAACGAGCCTTTTGCTCTGTTTGTGAGCTCCGTCTCTACCTCGAGGCCCCCATGCTTTTTCATCGGACCCGAATTCAACTACTCTTACCGTTCACTAACACAATAGGCTTAACCTCGGTCCACATGCTTGCCACTTGGCTCAAAACAGTAGTTGTACAAGCCTGCAAGGAACCTACCGTCAGCTGTGCTACAGAGGACATCCAAGTCACAGCCCATGAACTACATTCCACCGCACCTGCTTGGGCATATCACAGCAGTGTTCCTATTACCAACATCTTGGAGGCAACATCCTGACGTTGTCCAACCGTTTTTTATCTTTCACTACCTCCGAGACACGTCTCTTCACGCTGCTGAACAATACGGAATCAGGCCTTTTGTAGCTGCCCGATGAGTACTCTACCCCTTTGCACACTTGGATATTCTGTGTATAGGGAACCGGTCGCTACCTGAGGGAACTTAAGTCAGATGGCGCCCACCGCCTCGACAAATTCTATGGGATTGCTATAAAAATGGTAATGGATATTTCAAGGCAACTAGAAACTCCAAAATACCAGTGTTACCTGGTTGATTTTGGTTTCTATTGCCTGTTGAAAATATATATTACCTTTGTCCCGCCCTCCTCCCCTCGTCGCCATCTGGGCACAATGAGGTTCGAAAAGGTGAGCCTTGTTGCTCCGCTTCGACTTTTATATTTTAGGTAACGAACCGGCAGTACATCTTCGATTTAAGTTCTCTAGATTGAACAGCATTTTGAGAAGGAGAATGCTATAAAAAAGGTAATGTATATTTTCAACAGGCAATAGAAACCAAAATCAACCAGGTTACACTGGTATTTTTGAGGTTATACCAACTTTTTATGCATTTCGTGCAAGAGTAAACGTACGGAGGCACAAGTAAATTTGAAAACTGTTCACTTCTTGTTCTTGTTCTTGTGTGACACGATTTCAGAAACAACTATTGCACCGACCTAAAATCTGAAACATGGTCTAGGCCAGAAATTTCCCTGGGCTTCACCCTCATAGTGACCACTTTTTTCGATTGGTCTTGGTCGAGCCGTTCCGGAGTTACGGTACCCTGAACGATCATTTTGATTGTTTTACATTGTTTTAACCATTGTAATTAGGGAACAATGCCACTCAACAAACTCCAGATCTATTCTTTGTGCACGTGTTATGTCTTTGCTAAAAAGTCGATTGTTGAAGGGCCTTAGGGCTTCGTTGGGCAGACGACCGGGTGCGGTTAACGCTCACTAAAGCCCTTTGAACCCTTTGAAAGAATCTGGTTAAGGACCACAGCTTCTGAGAATAAATGAAATGAAAGAATCCGCCTTTCAGCTAAACAATATAGATTTAAACCAAACTAAGCTACGTTGATAATTGCCTTCGGCCTCGAAATTGGCAGTTAGAAACGATAGAATGGCGTATTTATTTCGCAGATGCTGTTTTCAGGGCTGAGTTGAATTGTTTCAAAGTGACCAGCAACAATCGACTGCATGCATAAAGCTTTGTAGCGCGACCCCATAGCTGTAAAAAAGGTAAACGGATTACAAACAAAAACGTCAAGTGTGCCGTAAAAAAAGGGGGTTATATGATTGAATTTTCACTTGTTAAAATGAACACGGATAAAAATTGATAATTTTTAATTAAAATAATCAAATGTACAATTGAGAAAATTCCATCTGTTTAGGTGCTGTTGTCATATATTAAAAACGTAAAGCACAA
>JAHWFP010179304.1:20193-35351 GCA_023313725.1 Lithobius niger | reverse complement strand
GCTCTGAAAGCCAGCATCTGCGAAATAAATACGCCATTCTATCGTTTTCTACTGCCAATTTCGAGGCCGAACAACGTAGTTTAGTTTGGTTTAAATCTATATCGTTTAGCCGAAACACGGATTCTTTCGAAGGGTTTCAAAGGGTTTAACGAGCATTAACCACTCCTGGATTCTTTCACGAATATTTATTGGAAGCCATGGCCTACAGCCGTATTCCCCATTCTTTCACGAAAGATTTATTTGAGGCCCTGGCCCTAGACCGTACGCCCCAACCATCTGAAAATACAACATCAAAACAAATCAGCCATCAAATCATATTAAATCACACCAAATAAAACCAATTTAACTTAAATCAGCTTAAATCACAGTTCTCACTACGGCGCTGAAGCACCTACCTTGACCCACTTTCTCTTTCCCATTTAGGGAAAGTTCCAGTGGGCTTATTTCACTCTTTCACTCACAAAATTACACTAGTGCACAGGTCTCATCACACCAACGCTGCACCGCCTTGACCCACTTTCTCTTTCACATTTAGGGAAAGTTCCAGTGGGCCAAATTTACACCTCCACTTACAGAAACTGCACTAGTACAGTAGCACAGGTCTCTCCAAACCGACCCACTTTCGTTTACCATGAACGTTTCACACACTTTCCACTCACGAAGTGAAACCGACTTAAACTACCATGGCACTAAAGCACCACTCTGGCCCAATATCTCTCTCCCATTTAGGGAAAGTTCCAGTGGGCCCATTTTACACTCTGGCACTTCCACGGTATTTGTCTGAGGCCAATCTTCAACACTCACTTCCTTGCACGCCGCAAGTGGCATCAAATCCACTAACACGTTTTATAGAGAGAGGGGGGAGGGCGGGGAGAGGCACTACATGCTTATTCTTGACTCTTCACAAAACTTGGCTATGGCCTGCAACTTGACCAACTGTGCCTGTCCCTGTGTGAGCGATAACAACTCTTGCAGCGTTGCATGTTCCCGCACCCAGGACGCTAACGTCTTACGCTAAACAGTGTACTTTCTTCAACGCAGCAACACATGTTCCGGAGTCTCTTCCACCAGACATACCTGACACAAAGGTGATCTAACCCACCCGTATTGGAACTGAAGCGCACGCAGCAGTGTATGACCAATACGTAACCTGGAAATTGTCCTTGCACCCCTGTAGCCCAACTTATCTATGATGGTCTTCAAGGAACAACGTGGGTGTAAAGTGTAGAAGTTCCTTGCAATCCCTACAGAGTCCTATTGAACCTGCTACATTTGCACGACCACGTTCGCATAATGGGTTCACGCACCAAAAGAACTGGAGTAACCTCTGCACAGTCCCCGCCTATTGCCTCCCGGGCTAATCCACCTGCTAATACATTCCCGTGTGTCCCACTGTGGCCCCGTGTCCACTGGAATGCAACAACGCTGGTGCGTGAAGCAATCTAAAACTTCCAAAGAATGGAGACGACAAGGGGATCACTCACATCAAGCTGCTCGCATGAACTCTGTAAGTGTCTGTAGCTTGAGAGTGAATTGGTCCGCAGCACAAACAATGGCAATTCCAGATCTGTTGCCACGTCTAATGCTACTGAAATTGCCAGTAACTCACACAACATACTGGAAGTTATCGATGACACCCACCTCTTCACTGCAAGTTTCAACGAAGGGACAGCCACACCAATCCCACCCACCTGCTCCAGTGCCTGATACGACGCATCACAGGATTTCTCACACTCTGTAACATTTTGACCAAAAATGCTATTCACCTCTGGACACCTGCTCCAAGGAGTATTTGGTGAAGTACATGGAATTGATAACGGCTGGTCTGCCACTCGTTGGAGCAACGTAATGCCAGTACCCACTTCTCCCAGTATTCCTCTGGCCTTCTCACTGAGTAACCCATATTCTGCCAGGATCCTACCCACAGGGTCATGCTGTCCTCTGCTCAAATTGTGCTGGCAGAGAACAACCAGCAACTCATTCGCTCGATGTTCAACGGGCAGCTCGCTACATTCCACCCAGAGAGCTTGTACAGGGGTGGAAGCCAAGCACCCCGACACAAGTCGTAGACACACGTTCAGTGTTACTCGCAAAACGTTCAAGTATCGCCTCACTCCAGCCAGAAAAGGTAAGTGGTACCACAACAGACCGCACGAAAGTCCTGTATGCTCCCAACAAGGTCCCTCTCCTAATTGCATTGCCCGAGCACAATGCTTTGAGAATTGCAGCCTACGATTGCACCTTGCATTTCAACTTGGCTACATGCTGAGCCCAGTCCAAAGCTGAATCAAGTGTAACTCCCCCGTACTTAACACTGGACTTCGTACTCAACGTCAAACTCCAACTCGCAATCGGACTTGTGCAAACTGCACTCTCTCATACCGTGAAAACACAACCTCCTCCGTCTTTGCTGTAGCAAAAAAAGACCACGATCCCGTCGGAGAAACTCAATATCGCGCAGCACTCCTTGCGCCTGGATTATCATCAAATCTAACCTATTTCCAACGAACCATACAGCAACAACGTCAGCATAGCAGACTATGTACGCTGAGGCACCAATTTGGACTAGCACATCACCGCACCGCACACAGGCATTCGCAAAGAGGGTCGGGATAAGGCAGCTCCCCTGGGGCAGCCCTCTGCCCGTACTCTCTTGTGTGGACCAGCTCCCATCAATCCTTGTCACAAAGGAGCGGTTGTCAAAACAACAGTGTCCACTAAACCTGGGCTGACACCCATTTTCTACAAGGAGGCTTTCACCCATGCAATGGACACAGTGTCATATGCTGCCTTGATATGGAGGAAGATAGCCAGAACAACCTGACCCTGTGCCCACGCCTCACGTATACTTGAAAGTAATAAAACGACAGCATCTTGTGGACTCCTGTTGGAGCAATATTCAAATTGAACTTTAGCAAGACTCTCATAGTATTCTAAGTGACAGCTGAGCTTCCTCATAACCATTTGCTCGTAAACTTTTCTAACACATGACAGCAACGCTATCCGCCTATAATTCACAAGCTCGGTTACTCCCTGGTTTATGGACCGGCACTAAGACTGTAAACATCCATGCTTGTGGTACCGGTAACCTCCAAAAGTCGATGGAACAGAGCTAGTAAGGATAGAAGACGGTGAAATTTGGCTTCGTGGTCGTGAAGACAAGAAATAAAAGTCAGCCCCTGACTGGCAGTGAAAGAACCACGGTAGACATCCAGCAAACAGTAAAATTTTCAGCAGTTTATTCCTGCCTTGATCACTACACACGTTCACTGAAAAATTAAAAAACACAAAAAACACAAAAACAAAAGCTGCACCACGCGTGGCAGTCATCATTTTTGCTCATCTTCCGTTTGCCGACTCAAATCACCGTAACTGACTCCATCATTCCCTGCCGTACTAGAACTTTTACACTTCGACAGCAACGCTCTGTACTCAGAGATGTCCCACGGTAAGTCTCCTGCAAGCGATATGGCGGATGGAGGAGAATCTGGAGGAGCTACACCTTCAGACAGGACATACACGCTAGCAAACCTTCTGTTGAAGGCATTAGCCATATGTTCCCCTCGCAGCACTGCACGGTTCCCACTTGATGCATCCATGCTATAAACCAACTCTTGCACAGACTTGACGTTGCTTGGACTGAGAACTCTCCAAGCCTGCGCAAGCAATTTTGACTGCACTACCTGCTCATATAGGCGATCTCCGTAATCTCTGTTTCTTGCCTTAGTATGTAATGTGCTTCATCAGAAATAACTCTATACACAAACCAGTTTTCATCGCAAGAGGAACGCTTCCACCGCCGATATGCCTTCCACCTATCCCGCACCGGAACCAGGCACTTCTACGACCACCATGGTGGATGACACGAGATTACAACCTTAGCTTCCTGCCGTCAAGCCGTGACATTGTCCTCAATCCACTGCTGATATATACCATTATCAACCACTGGGCGTGCTCGTTTCCCGACCTAGATCCTAACCTCAACCCGGGCCCAGACCCACTCGCCACTTTTCTTGGATGCAGAACAACCGGGAAATGATCGCTACCACAAAGGTGGTCAGACACCTCTAAAAAGTACTTGAAAGCGATGGTTGGTGTGCACACAAAAAATCAAGCACTGAATCCTGAATTCTATCCTGTTGCCACCAAATAAACATTGGAGTGCCATCTTGCATGATGCGAAACTCACCTCTGATGATGCCAACCTACAACTCTCATGATGCCAACCTACAACCACGGGTGTCTATTTGGGGCGAGCTCCAATCAAAGTAGTGACTGTTAAAGTCATCACCAATAATCACTGGTGCCGAGAACTGCCTGAACAACAAGGTCCATGCCACCGCGGACGGACTACTAGTGACATGCACGAATACATCTGCGACCCATTGATTGCTCTTCCATACTTTAATCGCTACAGCATCGATGCCTGCTATTGGATGTGTCAAACCCATTGTTTGATACGTAACCGACCATTTTACAAATACTCCCACTTTAAGCCCTGAGTACACAAAATCAGACTTCCAGGCAGATGCATCATGGCCATGCATGTTATTTGCCTCCTGGATGCCTAAAATATCAACATGCTGCAAGAGTTGCTCTGCCTCACCTAATTTCTGCTGAATGCCTCGCGCATTCCATGTTGCCAATCCATACACGCCGTGATTAGTGAATGTAGGTTAGTTAGAGACCCAGCAACACTTCCCCTACCTCTTCTTCCCCCTCTAACCCACTACAACTTAAGATATTCTGACTATCACAAACCGACGATTCTTGCACCTCATTGGAAGCAGCACTCCGAGAACCAGCATACGAATGCTCGCCCAAATCTTGCACAACCTGTTGATCACTCTGCACTCTATCTTGATCACTCTGTACCACACACTCTACACTTTGCACGTCCTCTTCTTGCACTTATGTCGTATCAACTTCCACTCCTTTCGCAACACTCACACTAGTGTTCTCTTCTTCTGCCGACACGATCTCTACTGCTGTTTCCTTCACAAGCCCTGTGTCCTTCTTCTTTTTTCCTCCTCTCTTCCTCCTGGCTGGAGGTGTAAGCCATGGGCCGTCACTTTCCAATCCACTTTCCCTCATTCCCAATTTTTCTTTCTTATCGTTCACACCTACAACAACACTGACATCATCTTGCGCACCTTACTCCAGCGATTCGGTACTTCCCAGAGCTGCAGAAAGACATGGTGCACTGGTGTTCAAGGACAACAGCTCCAGGCTTTTGGTTCGTTGCTGCTGCTGCTGCTGGAGACGATATTGTACACGAGAAGTTGATGCCGCTTCCTGCTGCTGTCATTTCCGTGCCTCCGCCTCACACACCGCTGCTTGCAAATGTTGGCAAAGCTGCCGTGGGTCTCGCCAGAGACCACACGTCTCGCACGTGACGATCGCACACACATGACGGTAGTGCCCACGGATCCCACAACGCAGACATTTTGGCGCACGATCGCCAACCAGGACCAGAGTATCGCTAGTTCGTCTGGAACATCTTCGATGATTAGATTGTCTCACAAATGCAACGATACTTGGCGGACTGTAGTCTCACAGACTGCTTTACCACGAACATATAATTTTTCGAACGCATGCCCTTCCAAGACAGCTATAAGGGCAAAACCAGCTGCTACTTGTTGCACAGTTACCCCTCTTGGTAGCCACAAAAACCTAGCGTGCACCGTCTTCTCGTGCAGATCATGGATTTCTACCTGGTGGCCATTTATGTAGAGTGCCGCTTTCAATAGTTTCTACTTTGCTCCATGCGAGCACTATTCCACTTCAAATATATGTCCTACATGCAGTGATCCCACCGCCACAATCTCTCCCGCTCCCACAACACTCTCAATTGTCAAATATATCTGCGTAGTCTGATGCGGACGTCCGGCAGGCGCACATACCAAAAGAACCAATTTAGGCATTTGCACATTCGTTAGTCCTCCTGCATACAATTTCTTTAGGGTGCAAATTCCTGGATTGTGTCAGGTTTGAGTCAGCCTCCTCACGCATTGCTACATCTTCTTCTTCTACTTTACTCTTTCCCCAGCTTGCATTCTGATTTGCTGCTATTGCTGCACTAAACGATGTACTTACTGTCCGGGTCTCATCCTTCCTTGCTCCTGTACTGTCTCAGTCACTTGTTGCTATAGGCAACCGTTCACCTCCGCCATTTTCACTACCGTTCAAATTGCTTCTCATCTTTGGAGTTGTGTCAGCACCAAATTGCCTCACTCGCTTCTCGCTAATACCCTTTTCTGCGCCATCCTCATGACATGAGCGAAGGTCTCATCAGAGACCACTCCTAGATTTACTTTACCACTTGTGACCACTTTTGTTCTCCATAACTCTCTTAGCAGCCCATCCACGTCGGCCACCATTTCGCCCTTCAACAATCAACTTTTTAGCAAATACCTTAACACGTGCACGAATAATGGATCTGGAGTTAACTGAGTGGCATCGTTCCCTAATTACAATGGTTAAAACAATGTAAAACAATCAAAATGATCGTTTAGGGTCCCATAACTCCGGAACGGCTAGACCAATCGAAAAAGTGGTCTTTGTGAGGATGAAGCCCAGGGAAATTTCTGGCTTAGAACATGTTTCAAATTTGTGGTAGGTGCAGTAGTTTTTTTCTGAAACCGTGTCACACAAGATCCAGAACAACAACAACAAGAAATGAACATTTTCAAATTTATGTGTGGCTCCATACTTTTACTCTTGCACGGAATTGCGTAAAAGTTGGCTTAAAGGCTCCTTCCATACCTATCTACTATCTGGCCAAATTTGGTCGAAATATATTGAATAGGAATGGAGAAATTAATAGTTTAATTTGCTGGAGAAAGGACTTTAACTATACATATACAGGGTGTTCGGAAATTGGTGTCAGATATTTTTCACGTTTCGAACGGACCTCCAACATTTGACAAGCGCTGGGGTGTTTGGAAACATAAATCAAGTTCACTCTTGGGTAGACGGATAAATATTAATTACTGCAAACTCTTCAAGAATGGCTTTCAGTGAACTATATTTGTACTCAGTAAAACACCTTGAGCTATAAGAGGTCCACAATAAAATACTCGTGAGGCACCATATAAATACATTTAGTTCTTTGTGTTGTAAAACCCTCGTTGAATATTTAAATTTGCATTGAGCATTATTCGGCGACTTTCCTGTTGCACAAGCTAGAACGACAAATCTTCAATTACCTTCCTTCAAATTACCTGGTAGAATGTCTAGCCGTGAAAGTCACAACCTTTAAATAACACAGTTCGTAAAAACTTAAGTTAGCTTGGTAGTTCGTTTCGGCAGACAATATACAAACAGCAACCAAGACGTCCAATTGGGTACGGTTCATTGGTGGGGCGCGTCGACTCGCCCACGCATAGTACTGCAGGAAAGCATCGGAAGACCAACGAAAGGAGATGCTCAGCCAGCGTCCGTCGCCGCCAACACTCCAGGCAACAAGACCCTGTCGGAGCTCTTTACCGTTGTTTACGTCCCAATTTATATCGGACGCGCATGCGCAGAAAAATGAAGGTCTGCAGAGCATATTAAACTAAATACACAAAAATCGAAAATATACACAAGACAAAATAAAATAAAGAAACATTCATATTTACATTCATATTTAATAATTAAACAATGTTAAGAAAATAAAATGTGACAATAGAGGTTACTGTATGACGTCAGCCGAGAATGACGTCAGGCACGAACGTCGAGGGATGCGTCCAGTCTCAGTTGGTGAAACGCTAAATGCAAGGTGCACCAAAAACGGTGATTCCGCAATAAAACATAACAGTATGGCATTTTTAGTTGCTTTTTTTTTAGTAAATGATGGGTTTTATGTTTTTTTTTACTTTCGTGTAGGCCTCTGTGTGAGGTAACTTTTTTGTTGGTTGATAGGACAAAATGGTAGTGAAGATGTTTGGGCCTAGTTTTGTCACAACGAACTCATTAATGTTCCAATACTAGAGGTTATAATAATTGCAGCATCCGGACTGTGCAATAGTTAATAGTGAAGTACAGTGGTGATGTAAGTAGTTAAAAAACGTAAATAATTTACGAAATTTTCCTTTTTTACTCGTTCCTAACTAATGACATTGACGCAAACGGTCTACGCCCGCTCCTCAAACAAATGTTTGAAAATGTAAAGAACTTTTTCTTCCCTACTCAAGCGATTAAAAAACTCGGACTGCAAATTCACGCCTGTTTTATTGTGTTTTGCCTGTGCATAGTATTGATAGGCTCATGACTTAAATGAAAGGTTGGGCGTTTGATGCCCCCTACGAGGTTTGCCTTAGAACTAAACCACATGCAGATTATAGTCTGGAGTCGTGTCACTTCTGTAGAAGAGGAATATAATTTATAATTCTGATCATAAAAGTCCATGTCAGGCCCAATAGCAAAAATCGCCGCTTTAGAATAGAATAGAATAGAAAAAACCCTGACTGTGTAAGCAAAAAAGGCCAAAATGCACCCCTCCCCCCACCCGCACACACCCGACCCAAGGTCAAACCCCCTCCCCAGAAAAGCATAGGCAAGAATACGGTCCAGACGATTTTTGAAAGAATCAAGCGAAGTGGAAAGAACATCCGAGGCAGGCAGGGCATTCCAGGCCTCACCCACCTATTCAGAGAAAAACCTGTGCCGAACATTACCGCAAGTAAAACTTCCACCACAGACTTTGAGGGGGTGTCGCTCTGGTCATAGTGTGAGAAAGACATAAGAAGTCGGAAGCCTGGACATCAAAGTGGTGCTTTAGGGTCGCGTCATTCTTTATCTTCCTTTCTACATCGCCTGAAGCTGATAATCGTTACTCCGTATCCTCTACGAAAAAGAAGATGAGCAAGTGAATATTTAATAAAGGGTTGACGTCGGTCTCCCATATTATGTTAAAGCCGAAATTTCTATTCTTAATTTCTCTGCCGTCTTTCATCATTTTCCACTGAAATTTGGTATATGAACTTTTTGGGACTTGGCCAACACGTGTACCAAATTTTACTACTTTCAGATTTGTCGCAGCAGAGATCTGTACTTGAGCTGGAATAGTAATTTTCATTTTTGGCTGCTTTTTCTTCTTCTTGTTGGCACGACCCGTTTCTGCTACGCTCTCTACAGATCAATCTAATTTTAGAGGTAATGCTCTGTAGATGTGCCTTTTCCATAAGGTCTTTTCTAATTGGTCAAGTGGTTCAGGGGTTCTGGAGCTCTAAACAACCAGCTTGATTGCTTTACATTGTTTTAAACATTGTTATTGTGCAACAATGTCAATTAGCAAACGCCAGCTGTTAGACGTACACTGAAGATTAAAGGTTTGTTTGTATGTATAGGTTTGTGCAAACCGTAATTGATAAAGATACAAAACATTAAAACAAGGTAATAAACATCATGGTACGCCAAAGTAGCACTAATTAGAAAACTTAAAAGAGCTTGCTTGATGGTTAAAGTAAAGTTTAACTGAACCGAAGTCAAAACAGCAAATGGACACAAATAAATTTTCCTGTAAGGTTTTAGATACTGCCGTGTTGTTGTGCTATTTAGTCCACGTGAAACCTTTCTGCTGTATCCAACCATTACACACGTTAATACAATTACAGCCAGCACCGAAATTTCAAACTTTTTCATGGCCAAACAAACGAAGAATACTCTAAGGTTACACACTCGATACGACTACTTTCTTGGCTAAATTTTTTCAGTGTTCTTCAGTCACATCGTCTACTTTCCCTTCATCGCCCTACTGAAAATACATATTCCATTTTTTCAAGATTTTCAGTCACTTTTCACGGCATGGAGTTTCATTAGTATTTTCAAGGACATTTCCTGGTTTTCAGGACTCGAGCGAACCCAGAATTACCTGTCGAGCTGTGCTAAACACATAAGACGATAAGTGTTTAAACAATTTCTAGACATGTCGTTTAGATTAGTGGAATGCACCAATCATTAGTTGATCTACCGTGTCCAAAAGTAAAAATGGTAAAAAAAAACGTTGAATACCAGTAAGGTTTTACATGGACTGATCAGCATAGCAACACTGTCGTATATGAAACCTTACAGGAAAGTGTATATGTGTCCCATTGCTGTTTTGACTTCGATTCAGTTAAACATTAATTTAAACATCAAACGAGCTCGTTTTTGTTTTCTAATATCATAAGGTTTGACGCTTTCTAAATATTATACTTTGTGCTATTAGCTTGCAGAGTGAAACATGATTTATGTTAGCAGTTGCAGTAAAATATTAAGAAATACAAAGGTGTCTACGTCACTTTTTTTGATAGTACTAATTGTAAAATTTCTTTCCGATTTATTATTTCAGATTTCCGTATTATCCTCCTGAAATTAACCTGAGTCCATGTGTAACAGGCAATAAAGAAACTAGGGCCCTTTTTTCAGCCACTTGGAAGTACTTAAGTGGGGATGATTACCAGAAACCTTGCGGATGTCGTCAAAAATGTCAGCATCGAATCTTCGACTACAAAATTGTTTATTCTGCTACATACAAAACCCAGTCAGTATATATACTACGATTCCAAGAACCATTTGATACATTTGTAAAAGAAAGGTTGTCATACGATTATATAAATTTGTTTAGTGATATTGGAGGGAATTCGGGTCTGTACATCGGAGTTTCGCTCTTGTCTTTATTTCACCTTTTACACACTGCATGTAAATCCTTTATCAGAAAGCCAAGAAAGCCAGTGATCTTCCAACAGAACGACCCCCTCTTCACAATCGTTTCTAAACACTACAAAACATGGATCCGAAGATTTCGAAATCAGCAGAAGCACAGGGTACAGACGCGCATAAATCTGATATATTTATGGAAACTAATTTCCAATTGTCTTTGCGTATTAGGTCTGATAGCTGCAACTTTAAACAGAACCTTGTATTACATGAGCAATCCTGTTATTAAGCTTTTGGATATCAAGTTCATTGAAGAAGTTGAAAAGGAACCCACTATCGTCGTTTGTTATCATCCTAAAGAGGTAATAAGTTAGTATTTAGCACTAGTTCCGTTATTACCGTTAAGACTGAGTCCTAGTAACAATCAATGCCTGTTGCCGAAAGAGTAAACAACATGTAAAACGTGGTCAACGTTTCGACTCAGCTCCGACTCATTTTCAAGAGCAGATAAAACACGTATATATTTTTAAATTGCTAAGTCTTTAAAAAAAACAGTAAATCTCAAAATCTATTTCTACCAGACAGAACTAGTATGGACAGAAGTCAAAGTCTGACTGAGGCGAAACAAATTAAAAAAACAGAAAAATGAAGGGACCTACTGTATTGTGCAGTAGGTTGGCACAAATCGAAGTGAGGGATGACGGGCTGTACAGGCTTTTATAGGGCAATATTGTCTCTGGTGGCGAAATGAGGAAACAGTAAAATTTTTTAGCAGATCAATATACTCTTTATACTGATTTATGTTATGCAGTATATTGTTATGTACTGATGGAGAGTGGATGGCAATAGTGGATGGCTTCTAAATATTGAGTATAGTTCTAAAATTCGGAATTTGAAACAGAATGGGTTACAGAAATGAAGGGTTGATAACCAGTTCTGTTAAAATGTTGGAATAAGTAGTTTCTATTGTCTTTAAAACTAAAATTAGATTTGTGGGATCTGAGGCTCTGTACGAGTTCTGCTCACTCTGCCCAATGTAAGTCGCCTTGTGTATAGGTGGGAAGTTTGAATTCGATTCACGAACGTTTTTGAAATGCTTGCGGGTGTGGTTTGTGCTCACTGATCAGATGGCTTGCGTGCTACGGAACGAGCGTAGGGGCTCAACAACTCTGTTGATGTATGGTGCACCGACGTACTGTGGCTTGGCTTTGGAGTTGGGGGGGATAGAAAGCTTTCAGTTTCCTACGATGTATCTAGCTGAAGCTAGAGTATTGTATTACACTTTAGAAAGGGTAGCCACCACTAAAAAATTTGGTAATAACGTAACGAAATTCGGAAAGAAGCCACAGTAAGTGGTGTGGTTGAGTGATGTGAGCCCAACTCGTTGTATTTCATTCTTTAAACAGCTTTGTTTGTAACTGGATATGTGTATAACTGAAAGGAAGTTGCGGTAGTGAAGGAATTCCACATGTTGATACGACTTAAGACGCTGAGTGTTGTAAGGAAAGACTATGAAATTGGTATCAGGATCCTACAAGGTGAAAACTAAGGAAGGATGAAAACTAAGGAAGGATTGTGAGGTCGGGCAAAGTACGATGCTATCATCAACAAATCGTTTATAGTAAAATAGACACGGGAAGTTTAAAATGTTGCTATTGTCAACAATATTCATGAGGATGTCGCAAATATAAGTAGCAATTGGGCTACCCAATAATGTGGGCTCCATTGTGTTGATGAAAGTACCTTTGTTCTATAAGACGAATGTGGTAGCGGAAAACGGTTCTAAAGCATCAATGAAATCTTCAGTGTTCTATCCTAAACCAATTAGGGGGTAGGGGTCCACTTGTCCGAATAAGTTTCAACAGGAAGGAGCAGTCAATGGAATATTGGGAATATTGACTTCACGTCAAATGAACTCAAGTTGCAATCCAAAGGAATGGTAAGCAGTTGTAGATCACGCATAATAGACAAGGGAGTGGTATGGTCCCCATGTGCGAGTTGTTTAAAAGCAAGGGCTACTAATTGAAATAACATAAAGTTAGAGACACGTTTACCGCCGGTGATGACTCTTATAGGATGGTTTTTTTTATGGGTTTTAATTTTCAGGAAACGCAGAGGTGGAAGGGGATCAATTTTTTTGTATTACTCCAAAATTTCCGGTTTGATTTTCTTTTCTTCGGTTAATTGTGCCAGAAATTTTTTTGATGAGTTCAGTGAAGCGAGACATGAGGTTATATTAAAAAAAAAATCCTGGAAAAAAAGAAACTCATACCTGAAATTTTGGAGCAATACTAAAAAACTGATTAACTACTTTTCCCAAAATTTAAAACCCATACAGAAAGCCATCCTATAAGACTTATAGCCAGTGGTAAACGTGTCGCTAACTTGATTTTAGTTCAGTTAGTAGCTCCTGTTCTTAACCAACTTGCCACCAAACCACCCATTATACTTTGTTTATTATGTCGGATATACAACCGCTTACTATGCCTCTGGGTTGTAACAGTTTCATTTGATGTGAAATCAATGTTCTCTCTCATTGATGCTCCTTCCTGTTGAAAATTATTTCGGACAAGTTAAAACTGGACCCCCTCCCCCTGCTGAATCCCTATGGGACATTGAAGATTTTATTGATGCTATAGAACTTATTTTCGCTACCACATTCGTCTTTTACAAACAGTTTGACTATAATCAACACAAAAGAGATCCCATTGGGGTAGCCCAATTGCTACTTATCTTTGCGACGTCCTTATGAATGTTGTTGATCCTAACCTCATTTTAAACTTCCTGTATCTCTTTTACTATAAACGATTTGTTGACGATAGCATTGCACTTTGCCCGACCTCAAAACGCAATAACATTCGCCATGGAGAATCCTGATACCAACTTCATAGCCTTTTGTGACATCACTCTGTGCCTTAATTAGCATCGACATGTGTAATTTTTTCACTACCGCAAAGCTTCCCAAACCACTGTGTCATACACGGAACCAGTTTACAAATACAGCTGTTTAGAGAATAAAATACAACGAGTTGGTGCTGACACCACTCAACCACACCACCGTCTTCCGAATTTCGATACATTATTGCCAAATTTTTTAGTTGTGGCTACCCTTTCCAGCGTGTAATGCAACACGCTTGCTTCAACTGGTGGCATCATGATAAGAAACTAAAAACTTGCCCCCCTCCCAACCCCAAACCCAAGCCACTATACGTCATTGCACCATAAATCCATGGAGTTGCTGAGCCCCTACGATCGTTCTGTAGGGTGCGAGACATACGATTAGTCAGCACACATTTTAATAGAACTGGTCATGAACCCAACATTTCTGATACCCACATTCTGTTTTAAATTCCGGATTTCAGGACTGACTCAATTTAGAAACCATCTGTATTACCATCGATTCGCATCAGTACATACCTATACGCTGCCTAATATAAATAAATGTAAAGAATATATTGATCTACTAAAAAAATACTATTTCCTTATTTCGCCACCAGGGACATCTCAACTTTGGCATGTAAAAGCCACTACAGCCCGTCAGCCCTTACTCTGACATGTGCCAGTCTACAGCACAATTCTAGGTCCCTTCATTTTGCTGTTTTTAAATTTGTTTCGGCTCAGTCCAACTTTGACTTCTATCCAGACCAGTTCTGCTGGATGCTTTCAAGTGACCAATTCGGCTTTATTTCGGGTAGAGCAACCGTAACGATACTTCTAACTTCTTTTGAAGACTGGGCTTCTGCCCTCGACAGTGGAATTCGAACAGATGTCATTTATTTTGACTTCTCAGACGGTTTTGAATGGGTCACCCTTATTAAACTACTATTTAAACTTAGTAAACTGGGTTTACAAAAAACTTTTTGAGTTGGCTTGCTGAATTCATCACGGGTAGAACCCACTGGGTTGAGCTTGATGGTATAATATCTGATCCGGTAACGAATATTGTTCCCCAAGGATCAATTTTGGGCATTCCGCTATTTATTATTTTTATAAACGACCTTGGTTCGTTTAATCGTGGCATTACCTTGAAGAAATTTGCTTGAAATAATTCAAGCTTTTGTGTTTTGGTAGACGAATCTCGTGAGCTTGAGATGTAAATTAATTTTTTTAACCGTTTAATGGTAAAAAGTCAGTACCTTTCTCTTAGTATTACCTCATTCTCCCATGTTAAAGCCAAAATTTCTATGCTTAATTTCTCTGCTGTCTTTCAATATCTTTTGCTCAAATTTAGCATATAAGCTGAGTTGGACTTGGTGAACGTATATGGGAACTCTTCTTAATTTCCGATTTGGCGTATCAGCCGATCTGGACTTCTCTGAAATCGTGGTTTTCATTTTCGACTTCTTGCTGTTGTTTTTATTGGCACGACACGTTTCTACAATTCTCTATACAGATCACACTATTTCTCCAACAAAGCTGGTTCCAGCTCATTGTACAGGTATTCTAAATGGTCAAGTGGTTCAGGGGTTAGGAAACTCTGAACGAACAGATTGAATGTTTTACATTGTTTTAAACATTGTTAATATGCAACAATG